>SNQN01011953.1:0-17423 GCA_008642245.1 Bassia scoparia | reverse complement strand
AACTGAACGAAAGCATTGTACAGTGGACTTCAATTGTACTCACACAAAAAAATCGAACAAATAAATCAGAAAAATAGAAAAAAAAATCGACCAACAAAAGGAAGCAGAACTTGCACAAAACAAGAAGCTAAATTCAAAGAAATAAGCCAAGAAAATCAATTAAAATTCGAAAAAAATGAAGCAACAAATTTGCAGGAAACAATAAGCAAAAAATTGAACAACCCAAAACAAGAATAAACCCTAATTTGAACCAGGACAACTCATAACAAGAATAAACCCTAATTCGAACAAGAACAAATTCGAACAAATTAAACTCTAATTCGAACAAATTAAACTCTAATTCGAACAAATTAAAACAAGAACAAATTTGATCAATAAGAACCATAATTCGAACAGTAATAACCATAATTTGAATAATAAGAACCATAATTCGAATAATAAGAACCTTAATTCAAACAATTAGAACCGTAATTCGAACAACAAGAACTGTAATTCAAACAAAATAAGCCCTAAAACAACCCTAAAACAGAACAATTTTTTTATTAAAAAAAACACCTAAAATTTGAATGACATTCTAACAAGCAAGCATAAATAACAATGGAGAGCAGATTGGGGTGAAGGAGATGAGAGAGAAGAAGAATACCTTGAAAATGGTAAGGGAAATGGTGGTGCGAGGGAGTAGAATGGTATACGAGGAATTCGTAAGAAAGAAAGAAACAAAACCTTGAAGTGTTTAGTCAAATTTGTGCCAAGTTAGAATCAAATTGAAGCCCAAAAAAACAGAAAATGCAAATTGAAACCATAATAAAATGCGAATTAAAACTCGATAATAACCTGAAATTCGATCTCCAAACCCTAAAAAGTGAGAAGAATCTCCAATTAGAAWGTGAGAAGTATTTTGGATTCTTGGTGTGAGCAAAGGTAGAATTTGTGTGAGGGAGAAGATGATAACGTCGAGTGAGTCATGAGTATGTTTGTGTGAGTGGATAAGTTTGAGAAAAAAAAGCTTAAAATAAAATTGTTGTGAGGTGTGTTTTTTTCCCTCAAATCTAAAAATAAAATTTTATTGAAAGCTCCTCATTAAAAGCGTTTTTGTGAAACGCTTTCCTTTTTGCATAATAACAGCGTTTATTCAAAAACCGCTTTTAATAATAAGGAAATTATAGCGTTTTTTTTAAAAACGCTTTAAAATCATATTAATTACAGCGCTTTTACAAAAACGCTTTCATTTAAAGCTTTAAAAAGCTAAATTTGGTGTAGTGAAAGTGCTGATCCTGACCGTGTATTAGATGTAAGAAAGATTCTTGAAAGTTCGCTAAGTGCGTCTAAATCCTAGATTAATTAATGTCTACATTCCATTACACCGAAAAATGATTGGGCAACCTTGATAGACTCAATCAGATTGAGTAAATATGATTGAATCCGTCAATAAAATAGAATATTATATATGATGTGTGTAATAACATTGGAGAAATGATATACAAAATTAGCAAATTTTCAAGTACATCTATCTAATGTATAACAATATTATTGTACATTGAGTATATATTGACATTTGATATTGATATGAGTGATCCCCCGTACAAGATAAGAATGCATGCATATGAGTGAACCAGTTTGTAAGTATCGTGGTTACTTTTATACATTTTTATATTATATTTTTTGAGATAATGTTTTTTTAAAAAAATATAATTTCCTTTTTTTCTAATTTTTTTAGTGAAATTTTATACTCCGTACATTGTATTTTTTTGTTTAGATAAAACAAACAGGTTTTTTTTGCTTTGGTTTTCAAAACTAAAATTTTTTAAAAAATAAAAAAGATGATTTTTTTACTTTTTCTCATTTTATATTTTAAGTTTTATTTACATAATATCTTTTTTCTTGTCATACATTAATATGAACTCATATTAATCATAAATCTATTTTGAGTATTATCTTATTTTTTGTTTTTTTATTTCTAATTAAAGATTTCTATTTTTTGCCAAAGATTGTATATATCTTTATATTGGTTTTATAGAATTAATGTTTTTTCTGAGAATAAATACATTTTTTTTCTATTTTACTTTTTTAGATAAGATGTTTTTTGTTTAGTTTTAAGTTCCCATTCTAATGTTTTATTTTTTAGAATTAAGATTTCTATTTATTTTTCTATTTATTTGGGATAGATAAAGTTTTTATGTTTTGGTTTTTATTTGATTTCTATTTTCTAGCATACCATATATTTTTTTGTACTCTTATCCTGTTTTTTGTTTTATTTTTTAAGAATAATCTCTACTTTTTATAAGATAGATATGAGTTTTTTAAAAACTAACATTTTTAATAGAAAAAGATTTTTTGTTTTGTTTTGATTTACATTATTTCTTTTCTATTTATCTACTCCATAGATACTTCGTAGCTAGATTTTGTTTTGTTTTTAAATTTTGATTTAATTAGTAAGTAAGATTTCTATCTTTACTTTTTTTATAAGAGATACTTCGTAGCTAGATTTTTTTGTTTTAACAATATTGATTCAAATTGTCAATTTCATTCACCACAAATATACATGAATTTACTCCACATGCTAGTAAAAAATAGAAATTTTCAAAATCCACTATTAATCATTCTAATGTTTTGAAATAATAATTCCAAATTGTCAATTTCTTTCCAAAACAAATTTCGAAAACACTAACGTTAAAAAAATTAATATAACAAAATAAAATAAAAAGTTATAAAATTTTGAAAGTGTAATTGATTATTATAAAGAATCAAAGTATAAGTGTAAAAGTAATTAAAACAACAATCTACACTTTATAAATTAATTAAATTCAAATATTTGATTGTTTGTAGTGAAAAAGTGATAGTATTAAAACGCTATCAAATACAATGAAGTAAATGAGTCATAAAACTGTTTCATTAAATTAGAATAAACTTTGATAATAAAATATTATTACTGGAAAGAATAACAAATAAATTATTGAAATGACAAATAAATTTTGATGAATTGAAACAATTGTTATCTATACATACATAAATTTGAAATTAGAATAATTTTGATAACAAAATAAATTTATTATGGAAATAATAACAATCGAACTAAATTTTTGAATGGAAAATTCAATTTTGATGAATTGAAACAATTGTGATCTATACATACATGTATGTGTGCACGCGGCGCGTTGATTAGGACGTTTTCGATAATTTATTACATTTTTCATAATAATTAAGGATAATTTTATTATTTTAGGGCATTTTTATTAAAATTTAAGACATTTTCCTCTCTCATCTCCCTTCACCCTTTCCGTTCCACAAACGAGTCACCACCACTTCATCAACCACCATGCTCATGCTTCCCTCACCCTCACTCGAAGCTGGTCCCACCCAGTCTTTTGATTGCACACTCATCACAAGCCCGCGCCCACCCACCAGCACAACAACCAACCCGCTCCCTCACCTAGAACTCTAGTTATATATATCGTTATACTTATTTTAAAAAAGATTTTTTTTAAGCTAGGTTTTCAAACAAGATTTTTAAAACATTAAGTTATTTAGATAAGGTATATTTCAGTTTCATTATGTTTTTTTTCTTTTTTTGAAAAAGCATATTTTGTATCGTTTTTGCAATTTTTTAAATCTCTCCGATTTTAAGGGTAAAAAGTCGCTAAAAAGTTTCACGACCAAAACTTGCATGTTTATTTATAAATAGAACATAGATAGTACAATTTGTTTAATATTTATTGCTTTTACTCTATAATGTAGCATTTTATTGTTTATGCATAGTGACCTTTTAGTTTTTATAAATTATTATCTTCAAAAGATAAAAAGAACCCTTTTTTCTTCTCCTCTTGACCTTTCATTTTTTATAGCCATTTTGCTATTTTCAACCCTTTTGTTTAATTTTTCTAGTTTTAATCGCATTTTGTTTTTGTTTTGTTTTATAATAATAGTCAGTTCCTATAGTGAGTTTTAATATTTTGTTCCTTTTATGGGTTTTGTTTCCTTAATTTTGTGGGATGATAGGGTTTGTACCCATAATAGTGGTTTTTCTAACACCGAGAGATTGAATTCATTGATGGTGGTTTGTGCGATCCGACTTGAATCAGATGTCAGATCAAGGAGTCAATATGTTGAATCAAGTATTTTTCAATTCAAAAAACTAACAAGAATAATAGGATAGGCGCTAGGCCTTTTTGTAGTAACAACGTTGTAGAGGCGAGGGTATTCTTATAATTGTCTAATTTTACTTCGGATTGTGTTATATTGAATTAGAATTTGTATTTGATTTAATGTTCATCTGTATTGATGTTCTTGACTTCTTTTTGGATGTCCCTATGTCTTATTATAAACGAAACTTTTCTACTTTCAAAAAAAAGTCCCAAATCTGGATAATGAACCCTTTAAGTACATTTAACCTAAAAATAATGTAATAATGTATTTGCGTGTCTTCGTTGTAAATGAGTTGAATCACAACTGCCGTCTATAAATTTCTGTGACGTGTGTCTTGATTTAACATCATTAAACCATTGAAAGCGAAAGTAGATGCAAGGTTAACTAAATTGTTATTAAACAAAGCTTAAATTAAAATGTACAAACCACTAAAGGTTACTTATTCCTAACTAAATTTTTCTTATTTTTATATAGTCATCTATATATTAACTATTATTACTAAAAAAACCCTACCCGCTTAAAGAGCATGAGACTATGTCAACTCCTTCTTAAAAAAATTTCTCTAAAAGTACATATCACATCATTTCTCCTTTTCTTTTTTTAATATACTTGCATAAATATTTTGTTAAATGCTCTTTAGGAATTCAAAATTAATCACTATTACAACTTTTTTTCATTCTAAAAATATATATACTTGTTGATAAGAGATTTTAAATTTATAGTTCTACTACCATAGTGCAATTAAATTTACAGACAGACAAATATATCTTTTCAAATTATAGTCCTTTTTTTTCTACCAAAATTGCAATCATATGTTGTTTTTCAGCAAACGGATATTTTGGAAGTATCATGTTGCTATAGTCGCTAAAACAAAAACTTGAACGGTTGAATTTGTAAAATTCGAATACTTTATATGTTGTAAACTATATCAAATCGTACAACGCCAGCAGGACTAATCAGTAACTAATACTCAAACAAACTCACCTCCTAATTTTTTTTCCCCCAAAATGTTCCTGCCCAAATCCACTTATTATTGATTGCATAAAACAACAAAATATAAATTAATTAATGAATCGGAGTTAAAATAATAAATGTGGTTTAAACAATTTCACTACTATACTAAACAACCACCCTTAACTTATAATTTTTCCTCCAAATTGCATTGGAAATAGAGATTTTATACTCTATCTCATGTATAAAATCTACAACATATTTTATTATGAGAACAAAAGAGAATATAAAAAAAAATTTGTGACATTGTGTATAAATTCGTAACATAACATATGATAAATTACATCTTTTTTGCATTATTCAATTGGTTGCCACAAAAGTTTAATTTCTTTAAAACACTCCTTCATATAACTTATCTATTTATTATAAATAATAACAAATCTTCATTTGATTTCTACGTTTTCCCATAAAGCAATCCTTCATTAGAAACAAGTTTTAACACAAAAATAAAAATAAAAATAATAAACAGTGATTCACACGAGAATCGATCTTGTTTAAAATCGAAAGAGTCTACATTCCTTATGAAGTTATGAATCTTTATGATAATCATCATCTCTCATCATTATACTGTTCATATTCCACACCATTAATAATTTGTTAAAATAGTTGGAATCTTAATTACTAATTTGTGAAACACGTTCTTGGTCATCAGTTGGGCCCCTAACATGATTTATAAGCGATTGCTCACAGAACCCGGGCATGTGTGACATAGGGCCCAACATGAGCCCAATTACAGTCAAATCTGACACGATGAWCCTGAGGTGGGTTGTGTTAGAAATGTAAAATAGGATAGATAAGGAAAATATATTTGTATGATATATTTTCCATATAATAAGATATGATAAATATTGCTAAACAGGTTATCAGCGGGCCATGATTCATGAACAAAGTTTTTGGAAAGTCGCAAATTATTAGGTAGATCTCCTCCCCACTAATGGATCCAGATCCAGATTCGTTTTCGATAGGAGGATCCATATCCATTGAATATTTTTTTGAACGATCCATATCCATATCTAATGGATCCTACGGATACGGATCTAAAACGGATCCTATTATATTTTGCATCATTTTGCCTAATTTGCTAAAATAATTAATATTTTAAGTATGTAATCAAAAGAATATACGAAGTATGATAGTTCATCAAATAAATCCTAGAATGAACTAATTAACTTGAATTTGAATATTATTATTGATAATATAAGAGCGATAATATAACATATTAACTCGCATGTCACGCTTTAAAATAAAAGTGAAAGAAAATAACAACATCATTATACAAAGAATTAACACTTTCTTGCCTAATTTATTCTTATTATGTAGTTGAGGAAGATGGGTAATTAGGTTCCTTGATTAAATTCTTTTATTTAGCCACTAAATTATTAGTTAAAAAAATAAATCATCATCTAAAAAATAAAAAACGGGTAAACGGATCTGAATCTGGATCCAATTGTCATATTCAGATCCAGATCCGTTTTTCCTACCCAAGATCCATATCCGACCCGGATCCGACAGATCCAAAATTTTGAGATCCATATCCGCAAAAACGGATATGGATTTGCGGATCCGGGGCGGATCCAATATCCATCGTCATCTCTACTCCCCACCTTGCAATATACACCCCCTCTTCTAATAAGAAGTTAAAAAATAAAGAAATACCAACTAATAATTTTTTATTTGTAAATAACAAACAACTAACCCCTTGATAGTAGGAAACACGTGTAAGTAAATAAAAGGGGTGTATAGAGCATCATAAGGTGTGGGTCTATAATATAACAATTGTTGGAAAATYAACTCAYTCAAGCACAAGCCCACCATTTTGGCACTCACTGTTCTCGTCAAATGAATTTTGCTGAACTGAACTTATTGGTACTGAATTGAACTTATTTTTACTTAAATGAACTTATTTTTACTGAAACCTTAACAAAATTCTTAAGGATTGAACTTATTGCTACTGAATTAACTTATTTTCTTGACCATGTTTTGGCCTGTATGACCGCCCATGACCAGCTTGTGCGTCAAACACTTCAAATTCGTAACTCTTTAAGGGTTATATCAATATCATTGATCTGTTCTATTAACTTATTTTTCTAATTACAAATCCATAATGAAATAAAAAACACTAACGGCTGACTAAGTTCAGTTAACAAAAGTTAAAAATAAAATATATTTTTTTTTCTTCTCACAAAAATTTAAATAGTTCTAATAATTTCATTTCAGTAAAAATAATTAAGTTAAGTACTAGATACATAAGTACAAAATAAATTGAACAAAACAACAAAAATGTGGCGTATCCGTAGAATTTGTAGAAAATCAGATGATGTTGTACATTTGCTCTATTCCGAATAACTTTTTGCTACGTTTCTGATTAGAATGTTTCTTAAACTTACTTGTGCGCTACACTTCTTTTTGAGCAAAATAATTTTATATCTCTCTCCTCTCACATTTCTTCTTTCTCTCGTATCTAAAAAAATTGCCTGATCGTAATTTTTACAAAATGTAGCGAGTAGTGTGAAGAAAAAACTAAACAAAATCGGACTAGTGCGCAAGTTAAGAAGTCATCATCAAATAGTACTATAATGTTGGAGTAATTGATGAGGATATAGCACTCTGTTTCCTTCATTTCCACGTCGTTGTACAAACCTACGGAGTATACGGAGTAGAGATGATTATGGGTCGGGTCGAGCCGGGTTCGGTCCGGGTTAGCTTGAATATTTGGACTCTTAAATCGGACGTGCCGGCTTGGATTGGGCTTAAACTTGTTGTCCAATGCGCGAAAAAATGGACGGGCTTTTTCGGCGGGCCCAAAAAATCAACTAAAATGTGTAAAAATTCACGTCCAAGCCGCGACAAATTTGGGAAAATCTGGCGTGGACCGGCTCGATTTCGGGCCGAAAAGATCGTGTCCAACGCCGCAAATTTCGGGCGGCTAATACTTGATCACTCTGCTACGGAGTAAACATAATAATACTCCCTTTGTTTTATTTTGTTGTTTCAAACATTTTTGGCAATGCAAAAGTAGTTTGGCAACTAGATAAACAAGAGCTTAGTAAGTTTAGTTAGAAGAATAAATGTATGGGATTGCAAATTTGTAAAATCTACTCCATAATTAGGTTATAGACAAAATAAATATGTTAAAAAAAGGTTTGTTTCTTTGAACTAAAATGGATCTGATTGAAGCAAATAAATGGACGAAAGAATAATTTAATTGAACTAAGATTTGCAAATATTTAACTTAGGATTAATATTTTATATCTATTGAATACTGATGATATCTTGGGATGGTAAGATTTAACATTGATTGATACTATAGGGTGAGGTTTATATATTAACTATTTAACATAGGAATACACTTTTCCTTAGGGAGTCGTTCAAAAAAAAATTAATGTTGGGAATTTCATCATTTATATATAACTATACATTTACTATAACTTATATGAGCGTATATTTCGGGATGTATTAATTTATGTTTTTATGGTAATTAAAAAAGATATATGGAATTGCACATAACACATAAAAACACAAGTAACCCAAAGTGAAACCTACTAAGTCGTACTTCTCAACAATAGGAGTAAATGCTAATCCTGGTAACATGCTACAGTCATCACACTCAATAAAAATGAATGGCAGCCAGCTTATATTTTGACATTTTGTTTCTGAATTAAGTTTTCGAGAACACTAGATTATAACCAGGCTGTACGTTCGCAGACTAAACTGCACTGACTTACAACTCGTTAGACAGCCAAGAGAGACTTGGTTTCCGGACACATGTCCAACAAGTTGATAAATGACCTCGCAACATCTGCAACTTCAAATATTGCGCTTGCTACGAAAAGTCAAGACCTCTACCTCGTCGGAACGCCACACTAATAGAAGAAGCAAGAGGGGAAATTGCCAGAAATAAGCAACCATTGAAGAACAGAACTCCAAATGCTGATGTGCATAAGGTCAGATCCCAGAAGCAGATGATAATGGTCTTCAACATGCCTGCTCACAAACACAAAATGTTTCCATTATCAGTATGCAAAAGAAAACAGCTGCTTCTGACGGAAGTCGGCATGATTGCCAATCACAACTACAAACTAACTGTAGCTTCAAGCGCATAGCTAAGTTTCGTAGCACACCACAGTAACGATACAAGGGACTTGTGGTAGCCGGCTTATTTGGAGAAAGACATCAAATTTCTTCACCAATCTCCGAACAATAGGAACCATGTTGCTATATGGCGCCACAACTAGGCGATATTCAATAACCTGCAAAGACTGTTTAGCGCAAAACATTTCCAAATTACCAGCGGTGGCTTGGGTAAGTATTGAGGGTGATACCACTTAAGGAAATCAAGATCTCTATATATAACGATGCACTTTAACCCATAACGTGTCTTTCTTTTTCACATAACTCATGGCAAATGCATACTCCCAGGTGCTATTTGATTGCCAAAGACAATCTGATATCCTCTATGGCCACCGAACTCTCCTAGGTGTTGCAAAGTTTACCCATTTACATGGAGCATTATAGAGACAATGGATATGGACCTGCCCAAAGAAACTTCCGCACAAGCTGATCTACCATGATGAATGACCGCTTTGAGAATAATAATTTGCTCCAGTAGGAGCCATACTCCTGAGACAGAATTATCCACTGAAGTCTACAGCTGATTATTAATATTTACTATTTTGATGTAATGATATGAGATCTTGGGATTAAATATTAACTATTAATTTAGATTACTTACTTTTATCATTAATATTTAACTATTTAATATTAATCTTATGTGATTACTATTGGTTCAATTTTACTATTTAAATTAATATTTATAATCTTGGAATAATATTTAATACTTATTGATATATTATGACTTACTGATACATATTTAACTTAATTAGAGATTTATTATTATTTGATTATGATCCATATCTACAGGAAAAAATTTAAATGATTAATTTTGAACTATAATATACGTTAATTATATCATTAATAAAAACTACTATGTCTTTTAGCCGTGCCATAATGATGGGCTTTGAAAATTTTGAATTTTGGTATAGTGCAATATCCTTTCTCTAACATACTTTCAATATAGTAAGAAACAATCATATCTGCTATGTGGGGTGCGCTTGTTCACTCATCTTATTGAATACATTATTCAAAACTCAACTAGTAATATACTAGCCGTTGCCACACCCTTAAGCGCGCGATGCGCGCCGAGTGCTGGGAACGGTATATCTACCTAAGGTATCGAAAGTCTACAATGAAAAGAGTCAATAATGCATAAGAATCCTCACGTTATAAATAATACATTAGATATTATCTACTATAAACATGGTTTTCCTCGATGCTAATTCTACAAGCCACAACAAAATGAGTACATTGGGATAAAGCTCTTATTCTTTCTTTCATATAACTTATTTTCCACACTATAATGCACAATGAAAAATGGAAGTCCACTAGATTTGCTCCAGCTTCTCTCTCAAGCCTTCTTTCCACCTGGAAGTGGTGATGGTCAATTCAGCTACCTGAAGAAAAGTTATGTAAAACACACAGAAATAAGATTTAATGCCTGTTGCAATAACAATTTTTTACTTTTGCGTATTCAGAGTTTTAGACAATTATGGAGATACATCACTTATGCAAGTTACGCTACATAATGGCGCAATTTTTTCACAAATAACCTATTTTTTGGACATTCTTTTTTTTTTTTAAAAAAAAAGAAACACTCATTTTTAGGAATCATCTACCCATATTGGTAGATTCTATTAAGACCAAATTGTTTTAGGGGGCTAATATTGGGGCCTATTGTAACCTTCTAGAATGGGGTCGATACAGTTTTGTTGTTGGCTTCAAAAATAAGGGTAGTAAACGTCTAAAAATAGGAATACTGAGTAATATCCAGCATTAAACTATCAGTATCAACCATCATGCTTTAATATATATATAGTGCAAAAATATTAATTACTTTGAGACAATAGTTTGATTGAACGTCATTTATACTATAAAGGAATACTTCAATATCAATTCATTTAAACCTGATTTTTTTAAAACTGAAATTGAGGAACAAACAATTGCTAACTCAATCTGCATCTGCCAGTGTATAAAAGAAGAGAGAACTAAATCAGAAAACGCAAGTGCTCAAAGCATTTTCAGATCATTTTTTGGCTAGACTTTTAAGCCCTGCACGCTTAAAGCTTGTTGAAAGAGCAAGTTCTCAGTCTAATACACATGTTAAAATATTGTTAGCATGTGAATAAACTTAATTAAGCTTTAAAAATGGCCGTCTGTTGTAACATATGCTCGATAAAAGAGGTTCAAATTTGGAGTTTTATAGGTGCACTGGTACAGCTGAAAAGAATTAATGCTGACTATTTAAATATATTACCTATCTTTCATAGTAGTCAACCTGTAGAAACTTTAGATCAATATCAACAGTTCTCTCCTTGAAACATGTTCTACACGTACCCTTGCTATATAGCACAATAAGCATAGCTTTAGATTGTGGGGGGCACATTGGCAATGAGAGAAGCAATAAAAATTAAAGAAAGGAAATAAGATAAGCTAAATAATTTGGATCTTAAGACAACTATACTCGTGAGTGTTAGCACATTGAATACGATAGATCTTACGGTATAGTTGAAAATGGTAATGCACACATTTAATAGCAAACATTTCCTATCTTTGATGAACTCGATTTTAATATCTCATAATAGAACTTTAAAATTGAATAAGATGCAAGGTAAAGATAGGTTAGGTTTAGCGGGGTTAATATCAATATTATACATCATTGTAGCCAACCGAAATGAATAATCTATAAACAATCAATTCTATAAAGGAAGTTATGTCCATAATCAAACCTATAAGCAGTAATAATTCACATATAATTTTCGATAGTATAAAAGCGGTAAGCAGAATTAAAGTGAACCAACAAATCTCCTCTATATCTAGAGCTTTAACATCTTTGTCTCTTAGAGCAAATAGATTACCAAGGCCAAAATTTGACGATTCGTTAGTCGCTATTGAGACACAGGTACTCATTGAATTATAAATGTTACAATTCAAATCACAGTTTTTCCAATAAAGTTGGGACATTACAGAAGGTACACAATTCAATAGCGTCGGGGGGGGGGGGGACTCACTAACTACGCAAAAAAGGATGAGTCCTTGACTCATACGAAAGATTCATACGTGACAGAGTGTCTTAAATACAAATTCCAATTGCTAACACTCAGTAGCCCACGACCAACGTGCTACCCACTTGCTCTGTTTTCTATTTTTTTATTTTATGCAGAAAGGAAAATATAGATAAATTAATCACTCTATATTTCTAATGTTAACTTCAAAGATTCAAAATATGGAGTTTAATACTCGGAAGTAACCAGTTCAACCCTTTGAAGGTTGCAAAATTCCCAGTCAACAACCAACATCAAAATTAAACAAAACATGTTTTGGAATTATGCTAAAGACATAATCAAAGTTTAAGTTTAATAAATATGTCAATAGGATCCAATAACAAAAAAACAATATGTCATAGGATCCTATCAAATGCAGCAAATCAAATCAATAGCATCACATAATCAAAAACAAATTATAAATAAACAAAATTCGGCTCAGAGCAATTTAATTCTATTTTATGTATAATGATCTCACCAAATTCGGTCAATAGCAATATTAATTCATTTCATGTTAATGTTCACCCAAAATGCAATTCATCAACAATCACACAATTTATTCAAGACACAACATCTTAATCATCATAAATATAAAAAAGATTCAATTTCCCATTTTTAAGCACTTTCAAAGATAGAAACACCAAAACATCCAAAATTCTCACAACAAAATCGGAAAAATCATCAAAGATTCGACATCGACACTTAAATTACAACAATAGAAGAGAAGAAAGGTGCATATCAATTTCCTAGTGCGGCAGCAGGGTAAGCACGAGCTTCTAAATTGAAGGTATCGACGAGTCAGAACATTTCAAAGGTGACACAAATCCCTTCCTATTAGAGCTTTATACATCTTTGTCCAGAGCAAATAGAGTTACAGGCAATTAGACAGATTGCATTAGTCATGAGAGGTACTCATGCAATATATGACAAGTTTACAATTCAACCAAGTTTTATACCAATAAAGTTGGGCATGACACATGTACTCATTAACCGTGCTTACCCATAAACCTAGAAAAAGGACTCGATGAGTCTGACTCATACGAAAGCTCATACGTGACAGACTGTACTTAACATGACATTCCTGCTTGCAACTAGCTCGAGTTTCGAAGTTTGCATTTATTTCGTATATTTTTTGATAGAAATTAGATGACAGAGATATCCTCGATTTGATCAAGGATATATAGAAGAATGATCATTACATGCATCACACAAAGCCTTAATCCCATTATGGTTACCTTGCTTGACAATCAGATCAATCAAGCTCTATTAATCATATTATGTTCTTGCATCGAACACAGTAAACAGGACATTTTAGGCCTATGATCAAATGAAACTTGGCTCATTATTCTACAAGAGTTGTGACTTATACTGGTGTTTAATTGAAAGGTGCAAAAAAAATGAGCACAATGTTTCAGAGGTTTTCACTGACTTGGAACGGGACAATATGAGTCTGGCTTGTGTTAATGAAATATGCAGTACAGGCTAGGAGTTTGATTGAGATTGTTATGATAACTTAAAAGTTACTACAGACTTTATTGACTCCCACCACAAATTAAAAGTAATGAGATTAATCATCGAATTAAAAAATCTAAAAATAACATTGATCTTCTTTGATTGTCACTTTACATTACACTCTCAAAAAATTACTCAGCACTTTATCGTATGGAAAACATTATACAATCACTAATAATTTTTCCAACAATTATATCAAAAGTGAAACATAACTAAAGATCAAATGGCAAAGTTAGACATGAATACATCAAAACACGATTCAACAGCAACACAAAAAATAAAAATTAAAAATATTACAAACTTTGCAGTTTATGAAAATGGAAATTCAATCTCAATAGAGTTAGATGATTCATATTTTCATCATTTATTAGTTTCCATCTATTTTTAAAATCCCACGTCTTGAAACACTACTAAAAACTATATGTCATTCTGCAAAAAATCAAAAAAGTAAAATATATGTCATATCAAAAATTCGCCAAAAAATAATCTTTTCTCCAACCATTTCCCACTACAATAAAAAATTCGGGCAATTCCAAAGAAAAATTAACACTATGGCAACATAATAATCATTATTAAGTCATATATAATTGAACTTAAAATAATAATCACAGAAAAAAAATTGATTGATTGAATTATAGTAGAAGAACAAACGTCAGATTTAAGGATCACATTTGAAGACGACGATTAATATTTCATCGCGATGAAACAGAGGGCAGTATTGGGATAAGTCATAGGAAGAGGAAGAGGTCAGAATATCAATACAAATAACTCTAACGATTTCTTGACCATTTATTCTCGAACTTTCAACATTAATACACAAAAATATCATTATCTAAGGATTGTTTGAAATACTTTAATGCCTTTGAACTAATGGGAAGAGTTCTTAGCTTTGCTCCTTTTCATTTTCATCCCGCTGATCTGTTGAATGAAATTAAAAACATAAATCATACAACAGCAAGCAAAGACAAACGAATGATGGAAATGAAGATCGAAGACAAACTCAATAAACCGAAAATTCAAAAAATTGAAATTTTAACCCTCCATACGAATAGAATTCGAACCTCTATTAATAGAATATTAAAAACCTAACCAATCAGATTCTGATCTCGTCCTTTGAAAACCGAAACCATGTAAACTATTAGAATACGCTGAAATATAAAGACAATAAATACGTAAATCAGAAATAAAACAAAACACAGGGTTTAATTACACTCAACAATCCGAACTGCAATGCTTTTGCTTTTTTGCCCAGTATCCGGGTCTGCTCGTCACGCGCTCCTAGCTCGCCATTCAAATCCTAGAATACCATGAACAATTCACTTTTATCGATGAACCTTAAGGCGGTGCTGGACAATAAGAATGTGGTCCTGACATTCAGCCCAGGAGCACTGCCGTCATAAATTCCCATATAAAACCACTAATCGACCAAAGTACGGAAATTAATCCTATAATTTAATTCCATTTTGTAAAAATAAATAATCCGCATCACTTCATCCATTGTTGAAAATAAAGTAATAGATGAGTTTATTAATCTATTTAAACTAGTTAAGATAATATCTGGAAATTAAATTCAAATGAATCTTGTAAAAGTCTTTGACATCTTGTATATTTGATATGTGGTTGGTTAAAGCACTATTCATGTCATTAGCCTTAATCGCTATTAAAATCAAAATTTTCTAACATAATTCATAATAGCTTTTGCATAAACTATATTGGAACACACAAACACATAAAGCTTATAATTAACAATTTTTTAGGAATAAATTCTTAGAAATCTAATACAATCTGAATTCTCCTTAAATATCTTTGACATCTTGTATATCTGTGTGTGTGTTGCAAATGCCTAATTCATTTAGTATCTTATATCCAACTAAATTAAAACTGAAATTACTAACAAAAATTATAATTATACATTGCGATAAAGACATTTTTGCCTTAACGTCTACTATAGCAACATAGACGACAAAAAGTTAGATGCGAATCAATCACACAATAGCTTAAAAAGGAGCTGACTAATTTGTCTAGAACACAAAATATGCAATAGTTCTTATCGAAGTTAAACCAAGATCTAACAAGACAAGAATTAAAGCATTACATTGCAACGATATCTACACAGCAGCAGATTGGATGATGGAGAACATGAAAAATTGCAGCTACTAATTTATGACTGAGCTAAAACACAAATGCACATTCCTAAACCACACAACCAAGAAATCTTGCATGGGGCAGAAACAAAAGAATAAAAAAAAACGACAACTAATACATATATCTCAACTCAATCGTCCAGCAACATTTCAGCTGTCCACATAATCGGCGAAGGCTTCCAATCGATTCTACCTCCCAATCTGTCCACACAATCTTCAAACGATTCAAAACGAGTCAAAATCGGCACTACTACACTAACACATGTAAGCTGCGGTATTTTCAACAATCACTATATAAGGGGTATATGTGAACACAATTGTGAGAAACAAACTTAATACCGCAAAGTTAGACCATCTAGATTTCATGTCAATAATTCTCATTATCAGTGTTATAATCCACATAAATTTAACGTTGACGACCAAAGGTATTCTTGAATTCGACATCGTTTAATTAATATCATTCGAATTGTAATGGAACATCAGGACTATCTCGTATTAAACTCATGCTTATAAAGTGTTTGGCTTAATATGAAACTCAGAGTTGCAGAACCAAACAAATTACAGAATTGTAAATGACAATTACAGGATCAAACCTAAAATCGCAAATATACGTACAATGAAAACTTATATTGAAAAATGAAAATAAATCGGCCAATTACAAACATCTATCAAATAATGCTATTTGAAAAATCGAAATCAAACCAAACAACAAATTAAAATAGTTGCTATTTTGAACAAATGAAAATGAACCAAATACTTCTTAAAAGTGTAAGCTAATTTTGAGAATTGAAAATTTGCCAACTAAAAACTGAAGCAATATCTCGAATCGAATGAAGCTAGATTGAAGACTTTATGTCAAAATGTGTAGTATTCTCCAATAATATAAAGTAAAAAGGCACAGACAAAGATAATACTCCAGGACTCTAGATTAATCCAATCGTAGGCCAGAAACGATGGATGTGATTCGAGCAAATCAAAACCTAATCCGAGAAAGTGGAGTCTTGATTTTGAATGTTATTAAACGAAATTACTTTTGACCTAGAAACCGATTGAATACTTCAAAGATAGCTCAAAATTAATGGAATGAAATCTCAAAAGACAACATACAAACAATGAAAGAAAGAATATCACCTTTCGAGTTCTCTCTTGCTTCCACAATCCAAAAGTTTTCAAATCCTGAAGGGTGCAGCTCAGAGTCACTCATCCTTGGATAGCAGCTTTTTTTGCGGACAAAGGACAAAAGAGAGAGGGTAGAGATTTTGGAGAAGCTCTGAGCCCATTTCTCCAATCGTGTACATAACTAAATCGATTAAAAAAGGAGCAAAAGCACGAAGCCATGCGCTCACATAAATTTGGTTATGCTGGAAAAAAAAGGAGAGGAGAAGAACGTTGCAAAGCACTGATCGACAGAAGAACAAAGTGAGGTGAAGAGAGCATGTGAGCGGGATAGAAATGC
>SNQN01011952.1:5037-17425 GCA_008642245.1 Bassia scoparia | reverse complement strand
ACCATCAGGCTACTTGACCGTGATGCAACCAAAAAATCAGAAGAAGCTGATGGCCAAATCTTAGTGGCAAGGCATCAAAAATAACAGAACACCCCTCATTGGATGGAACAAAATGGACAAAAAAAAAATCAGAATAGCTCTCGGTCATAATTGGAAATTGAAAATGAGAATTGCTATCAAACCCTCCTAATACAAGCGTATTGGGAGHGTTTGAGGGGCAAATGATGTGGCACGTAAAGCCACGTGTCATGTTTTGTATGGWCGAGAAAGTCYGACTCKGCACCGATTCTCGTGACACGTGTCAGAAGCCTAGTGGTAGATGACCCGTAAATATTCAACGGGAAACCGGTCGATCACCGTAAAAGAAACAGATAAGGCAAGCAAATCAGGTAAACCAAAGCACGGGATGGTGACAAGTGTCACACATCCGAGCCCCCAAGGAGTAAGGCAAAAGCCTATAAATACCCCTTGAGAGGCATCATTTTCCACACAACTTTTTACATACTTTGAGAGCATACTCATACTTAAGCAAGTATAGACTTTATCTCTCTAACTTCTCTCTAAATAGCTTAGCATTTATTACTTTCCTCCTCCCGTTACTTACTTAGGCATCGGAGGGGAGATAATCCAAAAAGGATTATTCTCCTTCTTGCAGGTGCTAAGGCGTCTCGAGGAACGTGAAGWGCCAAGCCATCTCGAGGTTCCAAGACCAAGATCAGCTCTCTTGAGGTAGCRTAGAAGGGAAGCCTCCACCCATCTCTCAACCCTGAAGCAGAGGAAATCTTGTAGCGATCCAAGCGGAAACGTGTTACAACAACTTTGAATAAGTATAATAGGTCTGAAAAATATCATAATTAACATATATTGTCGTGCCAAATATTTTTGATTAATTTTAAGAACAAAACATATTTCGTAATAGAAAACTGTCAATCTTATGTAATAATTTATTAAAATACTAAAACACCAAGAAAATTTATGAAAATTTTACACAAAGTCTTTTACTGTAGAATACTCATACAAATTTTTGTAAATCATATATGAACACAAAAATAAAGAAAAGTCAAAAACCGAATCTGCAATCCGAAAACTGTCAATTAGAAAATGATTTTTTTTAAATAGTAAACATGCTTGGAAAATTCTAAAAATTTTACACAAGTTGTACAATAGTATGGTGAACACTGGTTTAAAATTTCGCAGACTAACGACGAATATAAAGATAATTAAAAATCAAATACTAAAACTGGATAGATCAATCAAAAACGTGAAAACCCCAATTAAAACCCTAATTTTACAATCAATAAATCTGAAAATTCCCAATTAAAAACAACATAATAAAGCTCATAATCTTTGTAATTCATAATAGTTTATACTCAAAAGCATTAGTAATAACAATTGGATCATAAAAATTGCAAGGTTTAAAACAAGGATTAAAACTCTAAAACAAAAAAGGAAAGAGGGAAGAAGAGAGGACCAACAGGGCAGGGCTGGCCGGTGACGACGGCGACCATGGCAGCAGGTCGATGGCAGCAAGGACAACAACATGGCAGCGACAAGCAGTGGCAGTGACAAGCTTATCGCGTACCTATCAAAAATACCTATTAATACTAACTATGTAGCTAGTGGTAATAGGGTCGAATCCACGAAGAAGCAACAAGTATCGATTAATTGAATTAAAGCATCTAAACTAATAAAAGGATCATTGGTTTGTGATTATTCTAAGCTGAGATTGACAAGAACGATTAATTAAAGAAGATTAAACTATATGACTAAAGAATCTAAGGCTATGGTTCACTATAACAGTAATTAACAATAATTCGGCATCAGCAATTCATAACAAGGCACAATCAAACAGGGTTTAAGTTCTCTCGAATCAATTGAATCATAGAACTACTCCTAACTGTATCTCTCGACCTAGGATAGTCTCGTTCTACCTATTGACGTATATCTTGTGCTAAGTCTCAATCGCTAGATCTAGAGACTCGTGACTAATCAAATTAAGTAATTAAGTTGGGCCCTACGAAATTCATTAATATGAAGAACAATCTAATAGGAATTTGATTAATTGCGAAGTTAAGAATTGCATCAAACCAAAATAACGCTAATCATATTGCTATAGATCCCCAATTGCCCTAGAAATTGAACTACTCAAACATGATTGATTTAAACCTATTAATAGCAATTGGGGAAAACATGATTAAAAGCATAAATAAATTAAAAGCAATAATAAAAGAGATTAAGAGATGAATAATTATCAAAAGCGCGAAAGGAATTGAAGAACGGATGCTTAACTTTATTGAATTGCAAAATGTATTGAAAACTATGAATTTAGGGTTCTTGAGAGAAAACTAGATTTAATTTTAAAACAATCTAATAATATGACAAGGTGATCTTCAAATTAAGAGATCTCTCTTTAAATACTCCTCAATTCATAAGATAGATAGCTTGCTAAAAGTACAATTATATCCCTCTAAATAACAGTCCAAAAAAAGATAATAAATCCAGCTAAATCGAACTCAAGCCGATCGGTTTAGAGTAAATCGCGGCAAATTTGCTAGGCTGTCTTTCGAAGGCCATATCTCAAGCTTTGATGGTACAAATTAGGCGTATGACCAATCAAATCGAAGATCTCTAAGTCTAGTTTCCAATACAATTAGAATCGCATCAATCTGACATACGAAACGTGACTTATGGCCAAAAGATTGGGCATATATCAAAATCGATGCTTCGCAACGATCATTCTTAGCGTAGCTCCACTCCTAGCTCCTTGCTACTCTTCCTAAGGCTCTATAGTGCTCACAAATGAGTCTCAAATCACTCCAAATCAATGAAAGCAACCTATAACTCATTCAAACACTAAACAAACAACATTAGTAGCAAATAGGGCCTTAAGAAGGCCAAAAACCGTTCAAAATAGCAAGAGAACGAGGGAAAAACCATATATCAATACAATACATCAAGCAGCAACACGCAGAGCACATCGGTAATGCACAATCTCCCTCTCTATTTTCTATTTTTTTTTAAGTATGCGTATGAATGAATAAGGGAGGAATTAAAATTCTTTTACTGATTTAGGTTTTAGCTAGGGTTAATTTAAATATTTCCTTTATTTTATTTTTGGATAAAAAAGGAAAAGATAGATTTTCTATCATAAAATATAATTTAAACGGAAATACTAGAATTCAAATAAAATATAGGAAAATTTACGAAAAAAGACCTTTTAAGAATTTTATTTTGTGAGAAAAGACCTTTTAAAAAAATTTATGTCAGAAGGGACCTTAATAAAAAAAAATTGTTAACAGGGACCTTGCTGGTGGTTTTGGCCTTTGACCACCCAACTCCGGCGTTGACCCTCCCATTCCCTCTTATTTGCACTCCAATTCACCCTCTACACTCCACACTCCTTATCACCTCCAAAACACCTCTGTTTTTTTTCCCTCCAATTCCCTCAAATTCTTAAACCCTAAATCCAAATTCATCTTGAGCAATTTTCTGGGGTTTTGTGGCTCGAATTTGGGGCTGTTTGGGTGCGTTTTTGGATGATTTTCACTCGAATTTTCTGGGTAATTTGAGACTCATTTTCGGGTTCTTTTGGTTCGAATTTGGGTGCATTTTGGCACGAATTCTGCTCGTGGTTGCTGCTATTTTTGGTGAAATTTGTTCGTGGTTGTTGCTACTGCTGATTTTCGTGAGTTCAGTGCATCTTCGAGGCTTGTTCGTACTTCAAATGGGGCGTTTTACTTGGGTTCTTGAGTGGGTTTCATCCCCACTCGAAAATATGAGTTTTTGGGGGTTATTTGGCACGAAATTCTGGCAGATTATGGGGTGGTTTTGGCTCGAAAATTTGGAGGTTTTTTGTGGTTCTTTTGTGAGCCCTAAACCCCCAAAAATTCGTAAATAACCCARAATTYTGGGTTCAAAAACGAAAAATTGAAGCTTTAAGAAAAAAGAAATGGAAAATTTTGAGTGATTTTGTGAGATGAGTGAGAGAGTTTGTAAGTTTGTATGAGTGATTGTGAGTGTTGAGATGTGAAAGAGAGAGAAGAGAATGGAGGGCTGACGATGGTGGCTGGGGCGGCTTTGCGCCGCCGTGGTGGCAGCGAGAGGGAAAGGGAGAGAAGAAAAGAAGGGTGGCGAGTGGGGCTGTTTCAGGCGAGGGRAAAAGGAGGGGAGAAGAGAGAAGAGAGGGTGGGGAGAGTGTAGAGGGTGAATTGGAGTGCAAATAAGAAGGATAGAGTGGGTCAACGCCGGAGTTGGGTGGTCAAAGGCCAAAACCACCAGCAAGGTCCCTGTTAACAAAAATTTTTTTGATTAAGGTCCCTTGTGACATAATATTTTTTAAAAGGTCTTTTCTCACAAATTTTTTTTTTTAAAAGGTCTTTTTTCGCAAATTTTCCTAAAATATATATCGTTTTCATGAGATAAATCATAATATTATTTATAAGAAAATATATTCATAAAATATTTGATCGTTTTTATGAAATAAATCGTAATATATTTAGAAGAAAATATTTATAAATATTCGAAAATTACGGGGATTACAGAGTGTGTGGTCGGTGATGCAATGGTCGATGAGTGAGGGTGCTTGTGTGCGTGTGTTGTCGAGTGAGTGAGGGTGGTGGGATGTGATGGTGGGGTTAGTGGCTGGTGGTTGATGATGGTGTAGTGGGGTTGGTGGCTGGTGGTTGATGATGGTGGGATTTGTTAGCAACTGTTATTTGCAGTTGTACGATGGTTGTGTGCTGCTGATGATGATGCGGTTGAGTGAGGGTGTGGTAGGCAGTAGGATATGATGGTGGAATTTTTTTTAAATTATTCGTTTATTGTATTATTAGAGTTTAATTTTAGTCAATTAGAGTTTTAATTATGGTCAAACAAGTTAATCGTAGTTGTTTACCGATTTTTACCGATTAATTTTAACCTAGGACCAAAATAAGAAGATAATGGTACAAAGTTGGATTATTCTATAATAAAGTTAAAGTCGGATTAATTCGGGAAGACCTCCAAAAGGTGGGATTATTCCCATAAATTGTTCCTAAATTAAATAGGCGAATTGATGTAATGGACGCATATTTTAGCACGCGGGACGAGTGCAATGATCGATATAATATTTACTTGAAGTGTCCACGCAACCTCGACGCAAATTCTTAGGTGATCCCGGGACCATATTCCCAGTCAAATGTTCATGTCCTAAAATACAAATGTTCATCTCGTAAAATGCAAATGTCTATCTTCAAATGCAAATGTGTTTATCTTCAAATACAAATGTTCATATTTGAAAATGAACATTTGTATTTTCGGACATTGTACGGGCGTGGGGCGTCACTGGGCCGGACTGGGTCTATCCCTCTACCCCGCGGGGTACAGTCTCGATGAGACACCATATTGCGAAGAATTTAATTCTTGCTAATTTGCATGGTGTGAGTATGCTAACATGAAGGGTTGTGGATACTCGAAATCGAATAAAGGAAGTCGCCACCGCACTTCTTTCGTGAAGTTGTAGAACTTGTTTTAAGCCTTGAGTATAATTGCATAAAGCAAGGCGAAGGACTCCATGTTTGGTCGTGCACTTAGTTCAGATTAGGGGATAAGGGTAAGGGCGAAGTAGTGCACAACACACACCCCCCTATCTAGGGGCCTCTACTCGGTTTCATTGCAAATTCACCAATCATAATAATGAACAACACATATGTCCGTATTGATCCTTAGTAGTTACTAGGCGAGTTGATTAATGCATGTAGAGACTATTAATTGTTATCGCTTTGAATTAGTTCAAGATTCAAGGATCCTAAACCGTTTATCCATGATTATCTTATTAGTCGTGACAAGCAATTAATAGGTCTTTGATTAGCAGGAATCAATGGTGGTTGGAAAGTTTGTACAAGAACATGAGGAAGAATATACATGAAGTAAGAAGAAGAAGACTTACCTTGAATCACTATCCAAAAATAAGACAAAAACAAAAGTTAGAATTGAAATCGGATCGTTGCCGCAAATCGCTATTTACATAAGAAAATCAAAGAAAAAAAGTTAATAATAATAATAATAATAATAATAATAATAATAATAATAATAATAATAATAATAATATTGAATTCGAATTGAAAATAAGAAAAGAAAGTTTTATTTACATGTTAATTGATGTTGAATAATTGATTAGTCCATATTAAACGATTAATGGTGATAAAAGAAAATAAAAACAAAGAAGAATTAAAGAGAAAGGGAGAAAAAAGATGATTTCTATGAGTTTTCACAACAAGAATCCGCGCTTTTAATGACGGATTTTACCGACCGTCACGAAAACGGTCGAAAAATGTCATATTACCGACCGTTTTTTGTAGGACGCAATTTATCGATCGTTTTAATCGATTTACCGACTGTGTATTATAACGGACTGAAATTACCGTCTGTTTTTACCGTCGACAATAAAAATAATAGCCTTATCCCTTTTACTCGTTTCAACACCCACCATTTCCTTACCCCCTTCATTTCAATCCCCTCCTCGGACCATTTCATTCTCTCTCCTCATTGTATTTCTCTCTCTCCTAAAGCTTCCCCTTCATTCCCTCCATCACAAGTACCTACCCCCTCGCAACCCCCAGCCCGCACCCCCTCGCTCCCCCAGCCCCTCGCAGCCCCTCGCTACCACCCAGCCCCGCCACGACCACCCCCCCCCTCACAACCCCCTTCTACCCCCTCCTCTGGCAACACTCCACCACCATGAGCCGCGTTGCAACCCCCTCCTTGCATGCACAGTCGCCGCATCGCCGCCACCCATCGCACAACCGCCTTGACCGCATCGTGTCTTACACCTCCGAATCTCATATCTTGTATGTTTTCGTTTTTGATTTTGATTTGTTCTTTGTTTTATTTTGTCCTTTTATTCTTTGTTTTTACAATTTTTACAAGTTTTCGATTTTGTTTTTACAACTTCCTCTAGTGTAGATCTAGGTTCGATTGTTTTAAACCCTTATTTGATTTCAATTTTTCATTTTTTCTTTTTTTTATTCTAATTCGTTTTATTTTCTTTTGATATTTTTCTTCAATTTTCAATTTTTTTCGAGATCTTGATTTTTCTCTGGAATTTTCGAGATCTTGATTTTTCTTTGGAATTTCGTTTTTGTTTTTTTTTGTGATGAGTTCATTCAGATTTTTTATTTTCTATTGAGTTTTCTTTTATTATTATTTTTTTTCAGTTTCTGCTTTTTTTTTCCATGTCACTTATTTATTTTTTTATTTTTTACTTTTAGCTGATATTTTTTATTTCAATCATGTCCAGTTTATTTGTCCCATGACATAGTAGATATTGAAATTCAAGCATATGGAATTAAAGATTAGGTACTTGTGATGGAATCAAAGAACTATTGAGTTCTTGTTTAGAGAATATTCAATTGTTTACATATGTATTTGTACTTGTATAAATGTTATTTGTGAGTATAACAATTATTTTTACAATTCTGTTTAAGAAGTATAAATTATAGTTTTTTAGGTATGTTATTTAATTTTTAATTTTGGCATGTTGCTTTGGAAAGTGGTACTAGTAACCACTAACTAGCGTGAATGCTGGTTTTTCGATTTTTTTACGTGCTTTGGGACCAGCGTACATTAATTTGCATTGCTAGTTTCTTTTTATTATTTAATAGTACCAGTTTACCGACCGCTAAACAGTCAGTAACAGTCAATAGTTGACTTTTACCGACCGTTTAGCTGTCGATAAACTGATAAATTTAATATTTTCCTGAATATAAATATGCCTTCAAAGCTGGTTTTCGACCGCCAACGGTCGCAAATATGCAAGATTACCGACCGTGTGGCGGTCAATAATCTCCGTCCGTTGTAGACGGACGCACATCAACGTCTGTTATTGAAACGGTCGGTAACCATTTTCCGATCGTTCAACGGTCGGTAAACCTTAAATTACGAACCATGCGATTGCGGACCGACGTTTACCGACCCTCAACGGTCGGAAAATCAATTACCGACCGTTCCCGCGTTTTTTCCGACCGTTTTTGGTTTGTTTCGGACGGTCGGTAATAGCTGGTTATCTTGTTGTGTTTGTGGCATCATAGATTATACCAACGATGCGCAGTCGAAACAATCTTCAAATAATTGCCTTGAATGTTTTAATCTCTTAAATAGAATGTGTGTGAATGTGTATTGAATTTGAAAGAATTTTAGAAGAGTTTTTGAAAGAGAATTGAAATTGAAATTGAAGTGTTTTTCAGAGTGTTTTTAGAGAAAATGTCGCCGAGGATTCGTTATAACTCCGAATTGTATGAAACGAAAGCCAAAGCGTCCTATTTATAGGCCTCTTTCACGTGAAATTACCTGAGGTGGGCGAAATAGTGCCCAAGTGGGCGCAATTTTGCTCAAAAAACTTGCCAAAAATCGTTTTATTTTCTTACCTTTTTGTGTTTTATTTTCGGTAAAAAATTATTTTGCGCATTTGAATTGAAGAGCCGTGCATAGGAAGACAAGGGTATGAATGTGGACACCCTAAAGCAAGACACGGTTGGGGAAGGTTTCGGAAGCTTCCGGAACACTCCGTTTCGCTCGATTGCGCGTTTTGCTTAAGAAATTCATAAATATTTATCCACATATCAAAAAATAACGGAAAAAATATTTAAAAATTATTTGTAAAATATAGTGCATTGTGTTCAAATTTCGTAATTTTTGGAGATGTTTTGATAATTTAATTAATTATCGCAAACTCTGAAAAATTGCAAAAATTCTTAGAAAAATTCGAAAAAAATTCTAGAAAAATGTTTAAAAATAATTTAAAATTATTTTGAAATTAAAAATTATTTTTAAGGGTGCTTTGGGCAAAAATGGTGACTTCGCAAATCGAGATTATAGGCCATTGTTTGAGGCGGTTGTTCTTTAGAATTAAACCAATTGCAATGTGGTATAATTATATCATTGACCTTTATGGAGGGACAAATGTAGCTATCTACATACATGAATATTTGTCCGGAACCATAATGAAGAATATGATCCCGAGATCATATCAGACCTATTACAACCTCGATACTAATCGTTTTACGAGATTAAGCCCAAAACAATAGGGGCTGATAGATCCAGCACAAGGATGGGCTRAATTGGTCACTCCCAGGGTATCTTCGTCATTCCAGGTAGGAGAAGTGGGGGCAGCATTAAAGTTTTCACTGCAGTAAAAAGGATGTGTATGTGTTAGGATTTTTGGTGTATCAATTTTGAGTTTTTGTGTAAAAAATATCTGAAGTGTATCTTTTGGGATTTCTCGTGTATCAATGATGATTTTTGTGAATCATTTGCGCAAATATGGTGTTTCTTCATAATTCAAAACAAAACATATAGTGATATACTCGATTRCTCGYGCCACTATCAGTCACTGAACCGTTTCAAGGTAGCTCAAAAACACCATTGAAGTCRTCCACTCGTCTWTCAAGCGTTCATGTGTGCAAACTGTAATGTMGATCAACGCCGAGAATGCTGGTAAGTTGTGTTGAGCTCCGATTATAGTCATTATTTCGTAGATTAGCGTAAAGCTCTGTTTGTGTTAGTAGTAAATTCACGAACCCTAGAATTTGGGGGTTTTTGAGTAATGTATGTTTAATCGTTAAATTGAGCTCATTTACAGTTGCGAATCATTTGCTACATCAGATATATGTGTTTTTTTTTATCAATGTTTGTTTAGTTTTTTTACTCATCGTGACATGTTTAGACGCAATGAGTTGCGAAAGCGGTAGTGGAAGTAGAATTGTGTCAAAGAATAGGAGGAAGAAGACGGGCGTATCAAATAGTGGAGTTGAAACTAGCAGTGCTGAACAGGTGGGCTTGTAATTGTTGTATTTTTGTTAAATGAACCATATATTTTGATTTAGTGGTAAATGTATGGAAATAATTAGTAGTGTAATTTTTAAAATTGATTATATGTAGGGTGGTTGTTTGACTAAGGGTGCGAAAGTGTTGGCCTCTAAACTGTAATTCAAACTCGATTTGCTGATGAAAGGACTGATAAGGTAATGGATGTATTTTGGTCGTTTAACACTGTATTAATGGTTGTATACTGTATTGTCATATTATTTGAATTGATGAACTGCAATATGTATGAGCAAAAGGTTATGAAAATGAATTGATATGCAATGTAAATTTAGAAGAAGCAATAGTGAGAATATGGATAGAAAATGTTGGRGAATGTGTGTAGAAGAACTCCTTATTTCTCATGCTAGGGGAGAGTGTAAGACAAGTCTTACATGTAGGACACTAATTGACCTCTAWTCTGTAACAAATTGTTGAAKAGGCATCAAATTGRGGTTAACTAAGTGTAACTTACTGAATATCAAGTTAAGTGGAATAAGTCAGCAGTATAATCAGGATTTGAGATAATGCACAATAATGGATTTAGTTAATCATAGTTGATGTTTGGTCCTTTGTTTTGCAAGGGGRCAATTATGTTGTAGATATTATGTCTCTAGAAACTTGTGCTTGTAACTTAATAGTCTTTTCCAGCGGATCAACCTGAATTGCCGTATTGAGACGCTGGGCCGTTTGCTTAGCGGATTCCATGGAAAGAAGTGGCAATGGGTCTGTGATATGGGATTTGAACAATTGGTCCACCTCTATAATTTAAAGATCCCTAGGAATCTCTGTTATTAGCTAGCAACTCAGGTTGATGTAAAGGAAAAAGCTCTAGTCGTTGGTGAGGGAAAAGTTTTTCGGCTTTCAAACGTTCAAGTCCATTGGGTGCTTGGCATTCCTAAAGGCAATGAAGATGGTGGACTTGGACTAAAAATTCCCACCAAGGCTGTAGGTGGACAGATGAAAAGTAGAGTTAAATACTTGAAGGATCAGTATAGCGGCACGACTAGTACAGGCAACACGACAGTATTACATAGAAGTAAAGTACTTGATGCAATGGAGTCACCTGATATTGATGAGGTGGAATTTAAAACTGCATTCATTATTCTGGTAATGAATGATGTGCTCTGTCCCAGTACTTGTCATAGGATGGCTTATAAGGTGCTTACGGCTGCCAGTCTTGCAAGCGATGCCAGGCAGTATGATTGGTKCTCACTTGTGTTAGACCATCTCCTCAAATGTGTAGCGGCATTCAGAAAGAGGTTTGATGCAGATGGGTACGTTCATGGTTGTGGAGGATGTACCATATTCCTTGCGGTGAGAGAACATGTTTGTTGCTTGTTAGATGAATTTGAACTTGATGTCTGACACTTGTATTTTTAWTGTAACACACTCTGGCTTTATGYAGYTGTTCTAYGTGGATAGGTTGAATGGGAACCCTCTGGATTGGAATATACATCCACGCATCAAGGTTTGGTCAAYAGAGGAGCTGGATAAAGCGGAGAAGGAGGATGAACTGCAGTCCGGTGACTTCGGCAAACTTGGTGTAAGTGACTTGCATTGACACGTGTATTGGTTAACCAAATTTAATGTGCAATTTTTTTGACAGTTCATGCTTCCAATGTAGGTTTTAGACGTTGCGTATGGCAAAGACCATCCCCTCGAGGCTCAGGACCGTATGCCTCAAGCAAACTTTATGGTGGCATTAGATACCATGATGTCTACAATCCGGATCCCAGGGCAGGCCCATACCTCCTCCAGGATGCCAGCATCAGGAGCTCAACTCCTTGGAATTGCAAGCCCCAAGAACAGGAGAGGAGCAACGGCCAAGATAAATCAAAACGAGTCAAACCTTCAAGAAAGTATGGCTTTAAATTTTTTGCGGTATTAACATTATGGCATAGGAGCTGAAGAGGGACTTAATGGTTTTTTTTTTGTTTTCTTCCCTTTGTTAGACAACAATGTTCATGAAAGTGGTGGTCCTGAACCAGTTGTCAACAACTGTGTAGTTGATGGTGCTGTAGGTGCTGGAATACCCTGCTTTGVTACCAGGCAGCTGCAAACCAATCCTGTTGGTGTGCCCTTTTTGGCACCTTGTGATATGTCTTTTAGGCCCTCTCCCGGTTTTGCAAATGATACTATCAACCCGTCGACGTGATGTGCGATAGTATTCACTGACCCCCATGTGTCAATGACACCGTTGATGCCTAAAACTGGTGCAAACTCGTTTGGGGATCTTCCTGACATTCATTTCTCGGATATGGGCAGTCTACTGTAGCGTAATTTTGATGTCACCTTAAAAGCATCTGATATGGCGATTTCCAAGTACGTTTCTGAAGATCAAGCTGCAAGTCAAGACACTGGTGTCCCTAATTTGGAGCAGTTTTGTCGTGAGGGGGGAGTGCTTGAGTGCGATCCCTTTTAATCGAGAAAGGACCTGTAGCTGACAACCTTACCCATGTTGATGACAACCTACAAGCCAAGAAATCGGACGGGGAGTCGTGCTTGACCCCTCCAATTGAGGGAGAGTTTGGAGAGGATGATTCTGAAG
>SNQN01011951.1:0-10934 GCA_008642245.1 Bassia scoparia | reverse complement strand
TTTCAGATTAATTTATATGTTCGAAATAATTGATAATTTGAAATTAACGGATAATTTCGCAATAATAATTCCAACGAATGGTTTTATTAAAGTAATTCTTTATTAACATTGTAAAAACAAATACATTGAAATTGAAAAGCCTTAAATAGGAAAAACCCTTTCAAATGAGAGGTAAAAACCTATAGGCAAAATCTCATCTTAGAAAATTGATAATTACATTTAATTCATGGATTATCACGTCTTTCATGAACATTCCAAATGTGTTCAATCAAATCATTTTTCAACCGATAATGAGTTTGCCGTATCACGCACCTCATTTCTCCTAGCTAGATATTGGTCCATGTCGAATGGACGTTCAACTCGATAAGTGAAACCTTCTTCATCCTCTTCAACGGGTGCACTAGAACCAACTTCTGTTTGCCTCCGCCTTTGCCTTGGGCGTCGCTCGGGATGACCTTCCTCGCGATTTCTTTCGATTACATGTCTACATTGTGGTGGTTTGTGAAGTAGTCAGAAATCATTTCTTCCATGATTTCATAACCCAAGTCATTTAAATCATCTGAGTTTGATTAAGATGAGCTTGGGGTTCCTGTGAAGTTCATTTTTTGATTCCCTACTTTGGAATTCTTTTTCCTTGGTTGAAAATAGTAGGGTAATGTGTTGATTAAGATGTATTGCAAAATAATAAGTTTGTCGTGTATATATTGCAAAAATAACTACGCATAGCATATGCATGATGTGAACAAAGTTAAGCATGCAAATGTCAGTAACTTAAATGCATGCATGTGAATTAAGGCATGCAAATGTTTTGTCACTGTAAATTTTTGCATGCATATAAAGTTAAAAGACCATGCAATTGTTATTGTCTAAGTTTGCATGCATTTTTCATCGTCTAAGTTTGAATGCTTTACTTAGTTATTGTCTAAGTTTGCACCGTGAATTTTTTAAGTTTGAATGCTTTACTCAGTTATTGACTATCTTTGTTGGAATTTTCTTGTCACCGACAAAGTAAAGATACACAGTTGATGCAACTACTGCAAACAGATGCAATTACTCTTTTATTGACCATATATGTTGAATGCAAAAGATAAAGACATAGGAAAAACCCTTTCAAGTAAAAGGTAAAAACCTATATGCAAAATCTAAACTTAATCTTAACATATAACTAATTAAAACCTAATCAATAATATCCCCATATAAGGTACTCAAAGGGGGGGGGGGGGGTTGAATTGAGTGCCAATTAAAATTTTCGATTGTGGACTGTTCTAGTAGAGTAGACCAGTTAGACTGGTCTCGCAGCGGAATAAGTGTTGAACAGTACGTAGAACGATAGCGAGCAATAATAATAAAGACACACCAAATTTAACGAGGTTCACCCAACTCTGGGCTACGTCCTCCATACCCTAGTTACTTTTATTAAATCTACTCCGAAATAATCAAAGCAACCCTCACTCACAATGTATGTGAACTCATACACACAATGTCACCCCACACTCAACCTAAGTGTGCTGATTTTACACTTGAACTCACAAGCACTTGCTATTGATCTCTCAAAAGCTACCGAATCACCAACCCCTTCGTTGGTGATTCAATACAATGCAAATCTTTCAATTTACTCACTCAATGAGTTTACAAGAGTATATGAACGCTCAAATCTTTTGTGCACTCGTGTGTATGAATTGTGCTTGCTTGATCTTAGGCTTAAGGCTTTTCTCTTTCTTTCTTTCTCTGAAAAATAACTCTCTTAAAAATCATGGAGAGAACTATTCTCGTGAGTCTATATGCATGGATATTTATAGCCAAAGGCCTAGCAATTACTTGCGTTGCAACCCTAGAATATAGGAGATAAATAAAGATAAATCTACTCACTATATTTTAGGAAAGTCCCATAAGATATTATTCCATACAAGATGATATAATATCTTATGTTACTTTGATTGCATCTCAAGTAATTACCATATATTCAAACATATATAGAAGAAAAATACACAGTAGGACCAAGATACACTACATTGAGTCATTGATCTTCATCTTTTGCAAACATTTAGTGCAAGACATATGGAACACAATAAACTGAGCTCAGGGATTTGAAATTCAGCTAATGTAGAAGAAAAAAATGTTGATCTGCTTACAATAAGGAAGAATTATTCCATGACTAGCACAATTGCTCGCAACACTACACAACTACAATACATCTGCCTTCACAATATACCACTGTAGTGACATCTAAAGCAGGTTCGCTAAATCATGTCTCAAATTAGCAAAGCACGTTCGCTTGATCATGAAACAGGAGTATACAAAGCAAGTCTTACAGACTAATTAGTAATTTTCATGTCTCTAATTCACACAAATAATAGTGATTTGAATAATTTATCTGATTTTGTCTCTAGTTATTACATTGTCTTATTAACTCAACTGTCAATTTAACAACGTTGTTTCTAGATGATCTTGAAAGACACAAGACATGATCTAAGGCAGAGACGTCACTCACTAGTATCAATTCAATATATTCATCCAGGTACTTCAACTTAAATTTTCCAACCTCAAGTCCTAGCTTCTTCCCCACTTCCTCCTTAAGTTTCTCAATACTGAAACTTGAAAAGTTTTCGATCCTCACTGTATCCCCATCATATTTAGCCTTCACAAGAAAAGAGCTAGAGCTTCCATTTGGTTGTACATTATATGAAAAAGTACACTTGTTAGCACCACGATGCTCCTCGACTTGTTGATGACAACCATTCTCAGGGCATTGTGTTTCTGATGAGGGCTGCTCGACTATTCTTCTCATTGCTTCAGGGTTACCCTCACATAGTAGATGATCTGATAATGAAAGCTGGTTCATTCCATCTAAATCCTCTAAGAAATTTCCTCTAGAGGGTGTCTTATTTTGTTTCTTGCTCTTTGCATCCTGATATTGTTTCCTTTTCTTTTCTATTTCCCAAGTTATGTTATACTTATACTCCTTCAATTTACGCTTGAGCGTAGATCTTGAAACTGGATTTTGCATTGTATATAGTGATCCATTAAGAACGATAATGAAATGTAAGGTTCACATTGACATACAATAAAGTAAATTGTTGGGAAAGTCATCCCAAGTCCCACATCGAAGAATATTGAAGTATTGAAGTGTTTTATATTAGAGAGCTCACCCACATACAATAACAAGGCCTTTTGGGTTGTCCAAAAGCAAAGCCGTGCGGGATCACACCCAAAGCGAATTTGCAAAGTTTATGCAACTCTATAACTCCAACAATATTTGTAACAACAGAGAATTAAAGGTAGCAAGCATGTGCATAACTTGAGGAAAGTTACTAGAATAAAAAATATTAGCAGAATAACCAGACATATATTATTGGATTATACGAGGCCCATGTTGTATATATTTACTGGTTGTATTGTCTTTCTGAGACCAAGAGTCAGAGCACATTCAATAATATACTTTGTCTCTTGCACTTCTTCATGGTATCAGAGCATGGTTCTTTCATCCACCATTTTTAAATACTCCACGGTTTCTCTGTTACTGCTTCACATCGCCGGTTGTTTCTCCGACCAACCCAGTGTTCATTTCCTTTTCACGGCGACATACTCTGTTCGTGTGAGTTATTTTTTTTCCTTTATTTTGTTTTTTTTCCTTTTCTTCATAATCATGTCTAGTGGTTCAAGCAAACCCCAACTTWTTCATGATCCTTCATCAATCTACTATTTACATCCCTCTGAATCGGCTAGAAATTCTTTTCCCTAATATCTTCCTGTTGGTGACAATTATGATGTTTGGACTAAAGCAATTACTAATGCTCTCGATGGCCGAAATAAACTTGGTTTTGTTAATGGGGAATTTGAAAAACCTACGGATGAGACAAGTGCTGAATATAAGGCTTGGAAATCCAATCATTCAATCATATACTCTTGGATTTTCAATTCAACTCTGTGGATATTTCTATTCAGCCAAGTTTAGCATCTCATAGAATAGCCACAGAGATGTGGAAAGATTTGCAAGAACAATATTCAGTTGTAGGCCAGCATATTTACTCAACTGAAAATCTGAATATATATGTTTCTTCGACAAAGGTATGTCTGTGTTCCATATATACAATAATTTAAAAGCATTATGGGATGAATTATATGGTTCTGAAGATATTACTTTGGGTGCTCATGTAATGCTGCAACACAATTTCGTACTCGAGTTGAGAGAGACAAGACTCTTTAATTTTTACTTGGCTGATGAATTGTAATTTATTGCAGCTATTCGAACTCAGATTTTTAGTATGATCACTCTTCCTACCAATAAACAGAGCCTATCTCCATATTTCCCAAATGACAAGAATGGTCAATAAACTATGTTACGTGCTGAAGAGACGATAAAACGATATGATAGTGAGTTTCTGCCGTGTAATCTTCTCAACGCCATCTTGCAAACGTCTAAGACATATTCCATTTGTCTTGTACATACTGTGGTCCGTCTCGGCCATGATATGAATTTTGTTCCCCTCATTACTGTCGGGTTTACCCGCAAGAGGGGCTCGTGGTGAGGACGGAGGGCATGGAACAAAGGTCGATGGGGTTCTAATTCAATCTGGCCAGCATAATCTTTTGCCACTGCAATGCTGCACAACTTCATCTTCTTCATCACAAACACAAGTTTCTCCCTCATCACGTCAGCACCGTAACTGCAATTCAGGGCCTTTCCACTGATCAAAATGCAACGATTGCTCTTGAACTTCTTCCATCCTCTTCCGAAAAACTATCAGGTAATACAACACCTTTGTGGCTGCTTGACAGTGGCGCTTCTCATCATATGACAGGGAATTTAGGGATTATGCATGATTGTGTAGATTTGCCTCCTTCCCCTGTTAATTTGCCATATAGTGTTCAAACAAATGCTCTTAAACAAGGCAGCATTTCTTTGGTGCCTGGTTTAATTCTCCGCAATGTTTTATATGTCCCCAATATCAAATGCWATTTAATCTCTGTTGGTCAATTGATTTTGGATGCAACTTGTCTTGTGACTTTCACTGATCGCTTGTGTGTTATTCAAGACCGCACTTCAAGGACGCCGATTGGTCTGGGTGATTTTCAAAATGGGGTGTATTATTTCCGGCCAGTGACTCAGCAAATTTTTGCCCACCTCAGTACCGCGGACTCTGCTTTTCTTCTACATCAACGGTTGGGTCATCCGTCAAGTCAAAATTCCATTTTCTCTTATAGTTCTAATCATCGTAGCAAAATAAAGACAATCATAGACTCTTGTGATGTTTGCCCACAGGCCAAACAAACTCGTAATGTATTCCCGTTAAGTACTAAGAAAGCTTCCGCTATTTTTGATTTGATACATTGCGATCTTTGGGGTCCATATACTAAGTCTGATTTTTCTGGGGCACATTATTTTCTAACAATTGTAGATGATTGTTCTTGAGCTTTTTGGGTTTAACTCATAAAAGACAATTCAGAAGTCTCTTCATGCTTCCACAATTTTTATGTAATGGTTCAAAACCAATTTGGCAAGACCATAAAAATTTTGCATTCTGATAATGGTACTGAGTTTACTTCAATGAAGCATTTCTTTGATGCTCATGGGATATTATTTTATACTTCTTGTGTTGGGACTCCTCAACAAAATGGACGAGTAGAACGGAAGCATTGCTACATTCTCGAGGTAGCTAGAGCCCTTCGTTTCCAAGGGTCATTTCCAATATCCTTTTGGGGGGAGAGCGTTCATACTGCAGTTCACCTTATCAATCGAACTCCTACACGAGTTTTGGAAGGTAAAACCCCTTATGAAGTATTGTTTGGCTCCCCACCATCTTATGCAATGTTACGAGTGTTCGGATGCCTTTGTTATGCTCATAACAAGCCTCGCTACAAAGATAAATTTGCTTCTCGTAGTCGACGATGCATATTTGTTGGCTATCCGTATGGCCAAAAGGGATGGAAGGTTTATGATTTGGAAACCAAAGAAATATTTGTGTCAAGAGACGTTCGGTTTCAGGAAGATGTTTTTCCGTTTGCTTCTATGGATAAAACCGTACCCATTGTCCAGCATGTGCCTATCTCACGCGAATATGTTGATTGGAACTTTGAACAACTTGCACAAGAGCAATCTCCACATGATGTCAGGGGGAGTTTTTCACAATCGACTCCCAAGCCTTCATCTTCTATCCCTACTACTCATCTTGATCATTTGGAGAACGAGGATACTGCAGCCCCTAATAATGTTCCTACTAGTCATATTGGTCGAGGTCAACGAGAGCGTCGTCGTCCTTCTTTTTTATCAGACTACATTTGCCACTCGATCCGCACTATACACCCCATCACTCCTTCACCTACACCTTCGGCATCCTCAGGTACGTTATTTCCTATAGCGAATTATGTCACCTATGACAAGTTTTCTAACGATCATAAAAAATTTCTTGCTGCGGTAACTACAAATGTTGAACCTAGATCATATAAAGAAGCAGTTTGTGAGGTTCATTGGAGGGAGGCTATGAAACGAGAGATTGATGCTTTTGAGAATAATGGTACTTGGGATATTGTTGATCTTCCCCCTGGAAAGCATACTATTGGTTGCCAATGGGTGTATAAAACTAAATACAAGTCCGATGGCACGATTGAACGTCATAAAGCTCGCCTAGTTGTTCTAGGAAATCATCAAAAAGCCAGAGAGGATTATTTTGACACCTTTGCACCAGTTGCTAAGATGGTTAGTGTGAGTACGTTTCTTGCTGTCGCTGTAGCTAAGAATTGGGTCATTCACCAATTAGATGTCAACAATGCCTTTCTCCTTGGTGACCTACATGAGGAAGTTTATATGCGTTTACCACCTGGCTTTTTATCTCAGTCTCCTTGTAAGGTGTGTCATTGAAGGTTCTAAGATACTCAAGAGGGGGGGGGGGTGAATTGAGTATTCGACCTGACCAATTTTCTTTTGCTTTTGATCAATAATAAGGAACCAGTTGGGGCTGGTTACTATACAGCAGCGGAAATGTACGGTTAAAAAGGCCATAAAAAGAACACACAGTATTTAATCGAGGTTCACCTTCTGGGCTACGTCCTCTCTCCTAAGCTCTTTATTAATCAACTCTAGAAAAAAGAACTGCTCATCTGCTGTTTCCCTTACTCCGGGAACCAGCACACCCACACTCAACTCTGTGTGCCCTCGACTCAAACACTCGTAGTCCAACTATTGTGTTTGAACTCTAACAAACACTGCCCGGGCTTTCAACCCTCTGTTGATAGCCCTTTACAAGAACAAATTCCTTCTCTTATGAATTGCTCTTAAAAGCTAAGTAAAAGATTGTATGCTCCGATATAGCTGCGTGTATGACTCGATGGTTAGTGAACTAAATGCTTTTTGTGTTTTCTCGTCAAAGTAATTTTCTCTTTGATCAGTGGAGAGAGTTGTAGAATTGTTAAGGTATAGACGTATATTTATATTATTTAACCTAGTTTCATAAATCTATTCTTGCCAGAACAAGCAAGATTAGTTTTATGGAAAGTATATATCTTGTTTCGATTTTATCCTACAGACTTTGATCGAACAAGAATAATACTCCCAGTTTTAAGGTCAATATAAAATCTCTATAATTCCAAGCTGCATAATCTTCTAAAATATCTTTTGGAATATTTAAGACAAACCCTTTAAATCGCAGCCGATTCTATTCAAGTGAATCTAAGCTGGTTCCCAGCTTGGTTCTTGAGTGGTTATGATTCTGTTCAACTTTGTACCAGAATTCACACATACTAAAAAACACTTAAGCACTTAGTTCATTTCCATTTTGTCACACTACAGAGCATATTACATGAAAATCCTTATTTTAAATTCTATAATACAATTCATTCGAATCTTATGCAATCTTCAAGAACTTGAATTTTTCTTTAATTTATTCAATCTTGAGCACCAACTTTCTTCTTCGATATATCTTCGAAAGATTCACACTCAAAGTCCTAGGAACAGATCTATTACTGCACATATAACAAAGTTACATCAAGCAAAAAGATATATGACTGTTCTTCAGAATCAACAGTCAAGGAACAGCTCGTGACTGGTTCTGCACGCGTGAATGAGCTCTTATGTAGATCACTGTTCCTGCAATAAACAAGTTAGTTTTCAAGTATTCTCAATTAACTATTAACTTGTCTAGGAAACAAGTTTCTACACTAGCTGGTTCCAGAACACCATATTTATTTTAATCATCCGTTTCCTGTAATGGTTTGGTCAACATATCACAAACTTAGGAACCCAACAGTCATTGTACGCAATCCCTTTATGGTCTCCGCCCAATCACCTGTAATTGGTTTGCCAAGTTGACAGTAGCTTTAGTCAATAGGCTTTATCAATCTCAATTGCTGATCATACCCTTTTCTATCGTACGGCGATGATATTCTTTCTATTACTTATATAGTGTAATGAATTTAGTGGCACAGTAACAGATCTTCTCTTTGTATTCATTCAAGAAGTATCTTATAATGTTCATTGAAGGACTTGAGCCCTTAAATACTTTCTAGGTTGATTGCTCGTATTCCTCGAGGGTTTCATTGTGTCAACTGACGGTATACATTGGATATTCTGGCAGGAACCAGTAACTTGGGTTTCCAACTTGTTGAGAACCTTCACTTCCTAAAATCAATGCTTTCTAATTCTGATAGTTCCGTCTTCCGACCCCCCGCGTACGGACGCTCTGTGGTCGCCTTATTGTATTCACTTAACTCTGGCCTAATATTTCCTATTCATTCATATCTTGTCTTCAATTTACTGCAAACGCCGAACACGATCATTTGGGAGGCTGCTATTAGAGTGCTTGCTATCATAAAGACCATCCTTGCTAAGGTTTGTTTTTTGCAGCATATGACTATAACTCTCTGCTTTTGATTTGATTGGGTACTGGTTGCCCATTGGGTCTCGTCGCTCTCTTTCTGGTATTATCACGCTTGGGTCTTCCACTCTGGAAACCTAAGAAGCAATCCACGGTCTCCGCACTTTTGCCGAAGCGGAATATCGAATCTATGGCTTAATGTTGTGTCTAAGATTAAGGTGGTTACGGTATATTTGGCTTGTTTAGGTGTCTTTCACCGACACCCAGTCTGTTTTTTTGTGATAATCAAGCGTCTCTTCATATTGCTGCTAATCCTGTGTTTCAAAGCGTACGAAGCTTATAGAAATTGATTGTCATTGTTCGCGTGCTCTTGTAGCCGGCAATATTTCACACTAATTGTTTCGCACAACGCACCAATCTTGCCGATCTTTTACTAAGGTTTTGAAGCTAATTTCCTTTTTCTCACTCCAAGTTGGGTTTCGTGACCTTACACATCCCATTGAGGGGAGTATTGAATACACGAGCTACATGTGCCTTTTGGGCCTTGTTTATAAATGTTCCTGTTGTAATTAGCTAGGTTTAATTTTTCTTGAGGTAATTGTATATATTTACTGGTTGTATTGTCTTTCCGAGACCAAGAGTCAGAGCACATCAATAATATCTTTGTCTATTGCACTTCTTTTAGATATTCTAGTATCCGATAACTCGGCAAAATTCTTTGAGTCTTAATATCACTGACCAAACAATGTCTGTAAGATTTTATTAAATAAAAGAGCAATTTAAAGCCACTATAGTACAGTGGTAATGTAGGACACCTAAAAGTGCTCCCAAAAGATAATCAGTGATGAAACATACCGCGTCTCGGATTGTTCGACTTCAGAAAAGATGCTTGTTGGAACTCACAAAGTTGAAATACGTGGGGTCCATACTCGAACTATTGACAAGGACAAATAAAAGGGGCAAAACATTTTCTTTATTTATTTTCATTATTTCTATTTTTAGGTTTCCTTTTCTATTTAGATTTTTTATATTGGTGGATCTCCAATAATTCACTCATCACAATCTTCTTCACATTTTCTGAGCTCCAGTATTTAGATTATTTTTCTGAATTTTTCTTTATTTTCCTATGATTTTTATAAGTTTTTATACCAAAAATACAAAAAAAATACAAAATACACAAAAATATCCGAAATTACGTGAACCTTCTAAACACTCTAGAACTTCCTTTGTTGGAGAGCATGGGTTCTAGGTGCTCGAATCAAAGCAAATCACGAAATAAAATCGAGGAAATCAAATATTTTCGAGTTTTGGAAAATTATAATACGCAGAGGCAGGCGTATATACGCACGCCCTGCGTATATACGCAGGCCTCCTGCGTATATACCAGCTCTCCTGGTATAAACGCAGGGGTTTTCTCTCCTCGTTTTTTTTCCCCTCGGCCTATATAATCGTCCTGCTTGCTACATTCAAAGACACACGTCTATTCTCTCTCTACCTCACCTAATTGCTGTATTCTCACCCTCTCTCTCTCAGAACACTCTAAATACATTCGTTCCTTGAGTTTAAGCAGATTCCTGTTTGATTCAACAAGCAATACCAAGTTATTTCTGAGATAAACTCGCCATAAATCAACTCTTTTCTCAATCTAATTAAATAACTATTAGAGTTTCTGCTTAATAACAACAGTAGAAACCCACTATTGAATGTCCATGTAATATGTAGATTGTCATTACAGTTTTTCAATGTTTTATTTGGTTTTTTTTCGTTCCTTTGAGTTCATCTGTCATTATTATTATACTTTGTCAAACTAACGATCTCTTATCTTGTATAGCGATTCAAGGCGAAGATTATTTTCGCTCGTTTTTTTATTATGACTACATTGTTTTTGTTGTCTTTATATGCGATTCATTCAAGGCGGAAGATTCGTTTCGCTTCGTTTTTTTATAGAATAACTTTTGTTTGTTTGCACATTTAGGGTAAGATTTGGTTTGTATATAATTGAAGTTCATATACTTCGCATTGTCATTGTTTGTATCATTTGTATATCTTTTGCTAAATAAGACTGAAAATTATGTGAATCACTAAACAGATTAAACTATGGACAACCACTCTCTCAAAAGAGGA
>SNQN01011950.1:0-17435 GCA_008642245.1 Bassia scoparia | reverse complement strand
ATTGTTGCCCACAAGTGTATTGATTATATGTCCCAAATGAAATCTTATTGTTTTGCTTTTTCTTTTTGTTTGTTATACTGCTGCTTATGTGTTCTTTTTCTATCTTACTCAGTCTACGCTCACATTAGCTTGAGTTGCATGATTGATCTTGTTGTTTATTTCATTAGATTGAGTCTGCTGTGAAATCTTTTTCTGTATGCTTCTGCTAATTGTTTTGGCATTTCCTTCATTGCTGCATTTGTTTTTAAGCTTCAAAATCCTTCATGAAAGTTGTAGGCTCGAAAGGTGGATGAATTGGGCATAAGAATTACATAAATCCGGAGTTTATACGTAGGAGTTATCACGATTGCCAAAATTGTTCGTGTTTGTTAATACGAGATTTAATTGATGAATGTAAGAAGAAGGTTGGTGTTAGGCTTCGCCCGCCTTAGGGGCGTGACCTCAGCTTCAAGTGTCATGGACATGAGCCATGGAATCCGCATGAATGCGTTGGTTGTGTTGTCGAATGAGGGATCCGCCACCGTCGCCTATATGGTTATTATTGCGGACGGGGAAGCCCGAAACATTTGGTTGCCAAACAAGTGGCCCCACAAAAGTCCATAACCAAAGTGTGGTCAAGGGGACATGTACGGATTGAATCAGTAAACCCCAATCCGCCCGCATTGTAGCCGGCCCTACTCGGTCTCATTGTAGCCACATATAAATCATAACAATTGAATTCAAAAGCCTAATTGAATGACTTAAAGCGCCACTAACCTGAATATTACTAGGTGGGTTGCTATTATGTACAACAAAGACTTCTACCATGGGATAAGGCGATCTCCTTATGTTAGTCGAATATTAATAAGGTGCCTATAAAAACCGCGTCATCCATGATTATCTGACTGAATGTGACAAGCAATTGAATTCCGGTCTTTGTTTAAGCAATATATACAAGTGTGATAGAATAGTACAAACAAAAACATGAAACAAAGCGTTAGTAAGCATAATAATATATGTATATCCTTCTCACCTTTTTTGTTCTCTGGCAAATACACAAATTCGTTAAGTAAAAAACTAAAAAAAGAGACGTCCTTTGATCGTGTCAAATTGCTATCAAGACAAAGAGAAGAACATGTTAGATTGACAATAACGATATGCATAATGACAAATTTGACAAGAATATGAAATAATTTGAAAACGTTAATGACAATCCTACATATTTACTGAGATGAGATGATTCATAGACATTAAAGTTTCTGACATGGTTCTGTGGTAATTGAATTGAAACTCCGTAATAATTAATTAGTCAAATTATAAAGTGAAACAAAAGAATAAAAAGAGTTCTATAAAAAAGAATGTCTATAGGTGTAAGTTGTAATGTCAGAGTATACGTGATTTCGTGTCGTCTCAAATCGATTCGAAAAGGATGGCGCGAGAGGAGCGCGAGACTCGTATTATGAATGTTTGTATGTGATGGACAAGAGAACTATGTGAGAGTTTTTAAGTTGTGAAATCGTTGTCGTTGTGAGTTATGAGAACCAGTTGAAAGATGTTGATGAAATCGTGAAAAAATTTCTCTCCAAAGGGCCGTCCCCCGAATCCTCCTAAAAGTAGTCGTGAAAGGCGGCAAAAAAAGGCCGGATATAAGCACGAAGAGGCAAAAGTCGTGCGTTTTTTATAACAATTATGTGACACTTATAAACCCTAAATTATTCAACCAACTCAACTCTTTATAAAAACAGAAAAAACCAATAAACAATACATCATACACACATCAAGAACTCTATTCATCTTTTACAAATAATTTCTAAAAACCTTAAAGTTTAATGGGTGGAAAATACCAAATAAATAACAATTTCTAGTTGTGCTCCTTGGGTGTTGGGGCTGACGCTGCTTTTGTGATGTTCGTAGGAGAGGTGGTCGGTGGTGCGGTGGATGGAGGGCAGCAGTAGCAGGCTCCAGCAATTAACGCAGCAGTAGCAATAGAGTTCACAAGACTTCAAGAGTGAGAATGACGGGTAAAATCAAACCATAAACCTTGAAATTAACCCAAACCAAAACGAAAAGAACCCAAAAACCAAAATCAAAATAAACACAAATCAAAATCAAAACAAAATTTGAAGTGAGAGATGTGGTGGACGRTAGGGCTGAGCAAAACTATCTGAAAATCCGAAAATCCGAATATTCGATCTGCATCTGATTCGATWTTTTTGGATATCCGATTCGAAATTGAATTTCGGATCGGATATCCGATCCGAAAATTCGAATATCGGATACCAATTCGGATATTGTTTTTCAAATTTTCGAATATCCGATATCCGAAAAATACCCGAAAAAAATCGGATCTCGGATATCGGATTTCGGATATCCGGGGGAATCGGATATTATATATCGGATATACGGTACTTTATCCGAAAATATTATTTCTTTTTMATGAATATTTAATATTTTATAATATATTTTCATAATTTTTAAAAAATATATTAGTCAAAATCGGATATCGGATATCCGTAGTATCCAATCCGAAAATTTTCGGAAATCCGAAACATTTCGGWTCGGATACGGATACCAGATATCCAGATTTTCGGATATCGGATATCCGATCCAAAATCAGATATCGGATCGGATATCCGATCCGTGCTCAGGCCTAGTCGACGGTCTAGTGCCGAATGCCTAAGCCTAGTGGACAGAGAGGATGAGCGATTGGAGTTTTTGTGTACTTGGGAATGAGTGGGTTTCATTTTTTATATAATTCAGGTAAATCGGGGGTGGGTTTCAATTTGAAAAATAAAATTTGGTGAATTGGAGTGGTTAGAGAAAATTGGAGTGAAGGGTATGCCCGTATAAGAAATATAAATTGTAGGAGTATATGATATGACAAATAATTGACTTGAAATTGACCGCTTAAAAAATGGAAAGGGGCACCAGAGGTTTTTTTTTTTTTGAATTCTAATTCAAAAACCTAATTTTTTACAACAATATCGTAAATACACATCTACGCGTCAACATATTACGTTAGAGAGCGACACAATAGGTTAATACATCTTACATGTACAATTATCACATTAAAGAAGACATGAAAAATAGGTTAACACGCAATATGAATCACATATTAATTTGAGGGACGTGATAGATGTAAACATTAATGCGTCACATAATTAATTAGAGCGACAGCAGATAGCTTTATGCATCGCATATTACATTAGAAACGACGCCGGATAGATTTTATTGCGTTGCATATTACATTAGAGGGATGCCGATAGAGTATAAACACGCCTATACACGTCTTCCCATATTTATCAAAAGGGCGACGCGAATAGGTTATACACCTAACGCATCATATATTAGCGTTAGAGGCGACGCGAATAAGATTACTATCTAACGTGTCATATATATACATTAGAGCGACGGCAATAGGTTAATATATTTTAAATGTATATATTTATATAAGAGGCGACGACGATAGGTTATAAATCTAGTATGCATATATTTACATAGTAGGGCGACCGCGTTAGGTTAAACATACTAACGCATCACATACTGACATTAGAGGCGACGCGTAGGTTTTGTCTAACGCGTCATTTATAACATTAGAGGCGACGCGATATGTTACATATCTAACGTGTCATATATTAATTTTTAGAGGTGCGTGATAGGTTACGTCTAACGCGTCATATATTACATAAAGGGCGACGCGATAGTTAACATATCTAACGTGTCATATAATTATTTAATAAGTGAGGATAGGTTATGTCTCGCGTCATATATTACATAAGAGGAGCAACGCAGATAGGTTTAGATTAAGTCTAACGTGTATATATTAATTTTTAAGAGGCGAACGTGATAGGTTATATCTAATGCATCGCCTCTTATATAATATGCGATGCGAAAACTTTATAGCGTCGCTTATTACCTAAAAGGAACTCGATAGGGTTCTTTTCAAAAATTATTCTCAACTCTAGATCGCGCTCCAACAATATCAAAAAGAAGCGTGCGATGAGCTTTATGTGTCGCCATATTTTAACGTGCGACGCATTAGGGGTGGTGGTGTTAGGTGTTTTTTGTATAAGTGTAGAATTCTTAGCCTTCATAAAGTTCCTCTGGTTTCTGAAGTGCTTCTCGACAGCGTATAGGCCAATCAAGGAATTGTCATTCTCTTCTCTTCATAACCTATTTCCCTCAAATGAAATGCCCTTTCCTGGTTCCCCAATCTGTTTTAGCATAACCAAACATTCTCATGTTCAATTGAGAGAACCGATCAAGTGATTCTAATGTGTTAGAACATTAAATACTTTTAGGCTCATACACTTAGTCACCTTTGCTGTCCAAGCACTCTGCAAAGGCTTTCTAAGCAATCTTCCCTTACCAAGTCCACGTCAGTAAAGTTACTACCAAGGTGGATTTTAGACATCATTCATATAGTCATTGAAGCGTCCAAAACAATCATTTATATATCATCGTATTTGTTCATATTGAAAGCTTCATACTTTGACATAAGTATAATCAATCTTAGAACGTTATACCTCGCTGGTACCTCATAGCAATTTCTAGGGTAATCCTAGATCACCTTGTGCTGACTAACATGCTTGAGATCCTGTTGTCTCTGTTCTCTGCAATGGCTTTGCTATAGGATGGGACATGGCCTTAGCATTCTTCTCTAGTGTCTTTGGTAATCCGCGCTATGTATTCCACTGTTCCTTTCTTACTATGAACCACATCTAATGAAATCAATTTGCTGACCACGACTGGAATTTCTACTTACAATACATTCAGAAATTCATTAGCAATAGCCCACATAACTGTTTTGGCATTTGGTCTCCACCAGGCATAGTTCTTTCATTAAAACTTGGATTATGATTATCGTATCCAATTGCTTGCATCTCCTAAGTACATCATGACCAAATTCTCTAGGTGTTAAGTGCAAAAAGCATTATGCTCTGATACCAATTGGTGAATTGAGTGCCTATTATATTTTTGTTGCATACCTATTAGTAGAAGACCTGATTAAGGACAGTTGGCTCTCGCAGCGAAGATAAGTGAGTTGAACAACATGTAGAAGGATAAATCGAGCACAGTTAATAATAAAGTCACACAAAATTTAACGAGTGTCACCCACTTTGTAGGTAGTTCGCTTCTTACCCTAATACTTTTAATTAATCCTACTTTATGAAATAATCAAAGCAACCTCACAATCTGGCAACAATGTATATGAACTCCACCAAACACAAATGCCTACACCCAACACCTTCAAACACAAGTGTGCTAATTCCACACTTGAAACTCACAAGGAATCGATGCTTGCTGCAAGAATGCCTTTCCCCATCGCAGGGATCAGGTGGCACGGAAGTTCAACTGTACACTTCCGCAGGGATTATGTGACTGCTTGCAGAGTACCTTACCCTTTGCAGGTATCCTTTTGTGCAAGGGTCTATGTCGGTTATTTTGTTTTAACCAATTGAAGTGTATTTGTTATAGGTTATTTGCCCTAGTCAGACATGTTGCCTTCTTCACCAATTTTTGGTTTCCCATGTTTAGCGATATGGTAAACGTTTATCCTTGTTTTGAGGTAGGTTGCAAGTTACTCTTATTTTAAAAGGAAATCTTGCAACAATGAGCGAGGGGAATATAACCCTTAAAATGAGAAATAAATTTTGAAGTTACAAAGATATATGAAGGCATTCATTCATTTCGTGATAACTTCAACTATTCTACAAGAGGTATTGAGTGCCTTATTGGGTCGACACTAAACGTTGAAACATTCCTGTGAACCGCAGTGCTTACATGGTCGAATCAATCAAGATTAAAAAGTGGGGTTTTATTCTACGAAATACACCGACGTTTTCGCGTTTTCCAACAAAATAAACCCAAATGTGTTTTTTTGTCTATTAAAATGCCCCCGAGTTTTCATACCCTTCCACAACATAACCTCAAGTGAGTTACTTTTACAAACATGGTTTAATAATAATACATTAAAAAATAAAAATAAAAACTCAACACATCTTCTCACCATTCCAATACACCGTCTTCAACCCCCAATCTTCCCTACCCTCACTCAAAGCCACCGCCAGTCCACACACTTACAACACCCACTATCATCAGCACCATCACACCAACTTTGGAACCATCATAGTAGCATCACCCCTTCGATCAACCTTAATGATTCTGACTCCGCCAGCTTCCCCCTATTCAAACACCACTGCACCACATTCACCAATTCGAATCCTCAATCAACACTGCACCACATTCACCAATTCGAACACTCCTCCTCCCTCGCAACATGACACCCATTCGAACATCCCCCTCCCCCCATTCGAACCCAGTTTCGAACAACCCTCCCCCATTCAAACCCTGTTTCGAACACCCCCTCTCCCCATCGCAACACCACCTCGAATCTTTGATTCGAAAATTAATTTGGGATGGAATTAATAAGTTAATTTCGAAAATTAATTTGGGATGGAATTAATAAGTTAATTTCGAAAATTAATTTGGGATGAAATGGAGTTGAGTTCGAAAATTAATTTGGGATGGAACTAATTTCGAATGGGATGGTGCGTGGTGCGAATTGTGATTTCTACTGTGAAGCGACACTTGATGGTGGTGGTAGCAGTGTTGGGTGTGGGCAGCGACACTCGATGGTGGTGGTGGTCTGATGATGGAGTAGGAGTGGGTGGGTGGGTGGTGGAAGGATTTATTTTAGTTTTTTTTTCTATTTTTTAAATTTTAAAAAATATTAAACTTAACCATGGTTAAGCTAAAGTATCCATTTAGGTTATGTTGTGGAAGGGTATGAAAACTCGGGGGCATTTGTAGGCAAAAAAAACATTGGGTTTATTTTGTGGAAAACGCGAAAACTCAGGTGTATTTTATAGAAAACCCTTAAAAGTGCAATTTACACATAGTATTTCTTCAGGTTGTCAGTGTTCCATGGGTGAGATAATCGATGCCCATYAGAATCTTCGAGCTTGAATGTCCCGTCGCGCTGTACTTCACAGATTTTGTACGGGCCTTCCCAATTTGGAGTCAACTTGCCATCCTCCTTTGCCCTTCCCACATTACAGGATTTCCAAGATGATATCAAGGTTGTTCTTCATGGCCTCCCAATTTCCGTCTTCGGTATACATCATTTCCCACAATGTGGGTCATACATTTTAATTGGGAGGGCAACGTCTGACCCATAGACCAAGCTGAAAGGAGTTTCTCTAGTTGAATTTTTTATGGTCATCCAAATCGACCATAACATATTGTGTAACTCATCTACCCATAACCCCTTGGAATTGTTCAACTTCTTCTYTAGACAGTTCTTGAGAATCTTGCTGAAAGACTCCACCTATCCGTTTACCTAAGGGTGAGCTACCGATGCAAAGTGTGTATTGATGCCTTGATTTGRCAACCAATTTGTTAAAACATTTGAGTCAAATTGGTGTCCATTATTGAAGACGATGGATTGAGGGAGTCCAAAGCAAGTGATAATGTTCTTCCATAGGAATCCCTTTACATCCGGAGTCTTGATGCTCCTCATAGGCTCAGCCTCTACCCATTAGGTGAAGTAATCCACCGCCACATACAATTACAAACTTCTTTTACCCCACAGGCTAAGGAAAAAGACCAAGAATGTCGACTCCCAACTTGGAAAATGGCAAGGGAGACAACACCGGAGATAGCAGGTTTGCTAGTCTTAGGTGGATGTTGCCATGAATTTGACACTTCCTACATTTCTTTACAAGATCAATAGCATCTTTCCTTAGAGATGGCTAATAGTATCCTATCCTCAGAGCCTTTTCTGYTAATGCCCTTGCTCCAATGTGTGATCTACACTGCCCTTGGTGGATGTCGTTTAGGACGTCCGCTCCCTTTTCYGGTGTAATGCACTTGAGAAGAGGGTGAGTAGATTTCTTGCTAGGGCTTTGAGGATCCATAAATTATTGTTATTGATTTTGCTATGAATAGTGAGTAGATTTYTTGCTAGGGCTTTGAGGATCCATGAAAAATTTAATGAAATAAGTTATTTGTCAATTGATTAGTTTTAAGTTTACAATTGAATTCCTGTCATTGCTTTATCATTGATTTCAATTGAATTGTGGCCAGGTTTAATTTTTTGTTTGGTAATAGTTGAATTTGATGCCAAGAGGAAAGATTACCACAATAAGACTATAGAATAATAGGCGCGAYGAACCTAGACAAAAGCAAGATTCGCTAGAATAGTCTTGAGGGAGTCTAAGTTCGAGAGAATTAGTGAGCCCTAATTTGATTAATTCTTGAAACTTGTTGGTTTTCACTATTCAATTGATTTGTTTGTTCATGGTGAACCATTGCCCTAGGTTATAGTTAATTTGATTCGAGTCTCTACTTAATTTTTGTAACTAGTTTTCTAGTAATTCTTAATTCAAACCAATGCCCTTTGATACAATTTGAAATTTTAAGAACTCATAGAATTGCATAGCTTCTCTGAGGATACGATCCCTAGCTACTTCCCTAGCTATATTATCAATTAATGTTGTCGTTTTATTTGGAAAATTGTCAACAACCTACCCATGTTTTTGTTCATTTGCCACAAACGTACCACTTTTTTTTTTTTTAAACAACTACCCACTTTTTTATAACTTGTTTGAACATCGACAGCAGATTTCCGCGAAAAATAACCACCAAGACTGTGTGAGCCAATAAAGTGTTTCAGGTCTAATCCTGCTACCTAAGATATGAAAAGACTGTTTTGCCCTCACTTTACTCTTTTTCTAATTTTTTTCTTTTTTTTTTATTAAAGGCAGCACCCAAAACGACACCCACTAAACACTTCAACTCTCACCTATTCTCACCAAAAACATAGCAATCGTTTCTTTCTGGAAAAACTCTAAAACCTCGAACATTCATCAATGGCGGAAACAATCTCTCTCATTGGACGTCGACGAACACCGAAAAACAAACACCTATCCGCAATTCCATCCAAAACTAACAAAGGCAAACACGCGTCGTTTCAACCGACGCAAAATCCGGCTTTGATCGAAATACCTGCTCAGTCCCTCGCTCGACGTCGCCGTGCAACGTGGACATCATCGAACCAGTAATCCCCGTTCAATATCAATCAAGCTCCCTTTTCGCTGATTTAGGGTTTTGCATTTCAATTTGTTAATTTCTCGTCATTATGTGTGTGGGAAGCATTGAAATAGGTTGACCGATGAGAATAAATTGCCGGATTTGCTGCTGTATGGACTCTGGACGAGGAAGACGCGACTATATTGCTGTTGCGAGGAAAGATTGTATGGAAATCAGTTTCAACAATATGATTATCTGAGCCTTAATGCCTCTGATTGACGTGGTATTGAGTGTGTTCGTCAGAAATTCCAGCTAAAGAAGTCAGCAAGAAAGAACGAAAAGAAGAAAGAAGGAGAAGAAAGAAGAAGGAAAAGAAAAAAAAATACAATGAGGCATTAGGTAATTTCATTTTGGGTGAGAATTTTGCCGGAACATAAGCGTAGGCCCACATGAAGGTTTGGTGGTTTTTTTCGCCGAAACCCTTGGGGTCGTGGTTCACACAAGTATAAAAAGTGGGTAGTTGTTTTAAAAAAAAAAAAGTGGGTTTTGGAAAGTTGAACAAAAAATGGTAGTTGTGTGACAAATTTCCTTTTATTTTTTATAGGTATGTGATAGATTTCATAGCTATGACTAACGATGAACACTATGAATATTAATGCCAGAAATATTTTGTTTGATTTTTGGAAAACTTTTTATAATGTTTGTGCTAGTTGGTGAATTATAAAGATGGCGAGTTAGTATTTTGTAATTACTTGATATGCTATGTCATGCTTAATTGTGTCACAATGTTTAATTTTGGAAACGAGTTCAAAGTGATAATTATGTAATGTTGTGGGGCCCGAATCACCCGCGTCGTCGGAATCAACCGCACACTCCACACCACAATTGTATGATATCGTGCGCTTGGGTAACCGCACAATTGTTTTTGGGAGCTTCAAAATGCTCATACTGATTAGAGTGTGCATCAACAGTATAAGAGCTCAACTCTCCTATTCTTTCCATGTGGGACTTGGATTTTCCATCCCAACAATCACCCGCAAGCAAGGACCACATAACTCATGGCCCTACCTTCCATCGAAACACATCTGCACGTCATCATCACTCACGACGGGACACGCCGGCTTGAACCAACATCAGATGACTTTCGATGCAAGATACATCACCATAGCATGATATCGATCTGTACCTCGCACACCGACGGAACCACACCAACATGACCTCCACAATATCATGTGAACTTTGATCAAGGCACTAAAGATCTTACTCGGTCTTGTAAAGGAACATTGAGGGTCCTCCCACGCAAATATGAAAGACTTCTACTTCAGCCATCGATCCGCACGGCTCTATACTACACCCGCAGGCTCAACACAAGTTTCATGTTCCAACCTGGAAAAGTTGAAGAAAAGAAGGAGATGGAAAATGAAATTCTAAAACTGAAAATGTAATTCTAAATCTATTTCTATTGCTATACTACTGCTTAACTGACTACATTCTTTTTTTCGCTTAAACTGTATTATATGGCTAATTACAAATTATAATATTACAAGAATGCCATTCTTATTCCACATGTGCCAAATACTCTTCAAAGCAAGTAAACGTTGGTCGAACGTCGAAAAGTAAAAAAAATCGGAGCGACAACGTAGGGCGAGGGCCATGCACAGGGCCGGCGTAGGGTAACCTCGAGCCGTGTGCCTGCTCAATAATGCTAAATTGGAAATTGGATGGAGAGGGCTGCGGCAGGGCCAGGTCTCGTATGCGGCGCCTGCTCCAAAAATCATTCTGAAAGTGAAGGAGCATACTGCAGGCGCGGGCCCTATGCTCGGGACAGGGTGCGGGCCACATCCTCGAGATGCGTGGCCGCTCATTTTTTATTCTGGAAATTGTCTGGGACCCTACAGGCGCGGGCCCCCTGCACTGGGCGGTCTGAGGGCGCGTGCGGGCTTGGTTTTGCTTCTAGCGAACTACTCATTCAACGCCATAGATTCTCGGCTCGTGATTGGGATTGTAGCTGGTAAATACCATTATGAGAAAATCTCGGAGTCTATTTCCATGCAGAAGAAGTCACCTGCAAAATTCAAAGTTTGCAATATCTATGGCTTAAAGAAGAATGTAAGAGTACAAGTTCAAATACCTTAAGGCTAATTTTAGCAAACACAATCACGCCAAGTACGAATACAAGCCCAAAACTAGCATGCGCACATGTAGGCATCTTGAAAATATTTAAAACACTTGTAATTGAGTGTATAAGAATAGAAAAGAAGAGAAAACTAGTGAAAAACCTATAAAAACCACTACAGACCAACAAAACTCTACAAAACTATACAAAGTGGAAAAGTAACCAAAAGGCTAGTGAAATGATATCGAAAACACATATTGGCCAAAATAAGGAAGAAATAAGTGCTTAAATGTGACCATTTTAGAAAAATATCAACACTAAAGTTACTTCAAGTAATCAAGATGTTGATATTACATCTTTACATTTAGAATATGAAGCTAAAATTTGTGATCTTCAAGCCGAAATATACAAACTACAAAAAGGCAAAAACATTGAGAACATTGCTGAACCAAACCTTGATCTGGTTTCAAAACTTAAGGATGAGCTTCATAAGGTAAAGTTGGATCTTGCCATTGTTGCAAAATTTAATGAAACTCAGCTTAAGAAACTTGAAACAAAGGAACATGATCTGAGTGATTGCTGAAGACAAATGAACAGGTTGCTCAATGCTCAGAGTACTCTAAACATCCTAACTTCACAAACTGGAAATTCTCAGAGGTTTGGACTAGAATATTCTAGTTCCAGTTCCCAACAGCCACATAGGTTGGGAAGAGATGAAACTTGGATTTTTAATTCAAGAGAGGTAATTACGTGTTTGCAAAAGACATGCACGTTTGCACCTACTGTGGTAAGAATGGACATATGATTGGTACCTGCTAGAGTAAGCAAAAACATGATAAAAGAAATCAGTCACATGTCCAAAGTGTTCAGAGTCCGAAAAGTCACACACAAAATAGGTCCAAAAGAGAGAAACATGATAAAACAAAAGGGACCAATGTGAAACAGATCTAGRTTAGAAAAGACAACRTCAAACCAATTCCTAAGGATAAGGAACCTAAGAAAATCTTGGTTTCTAAAACTAATCCTAGATTTGTTTATGGAGGTTAGAGTGAAAGGAAAGCCATATTGGTGCTTGGACAATGGTTGCTCAAGACATATGTCTGGTGATAAAAGTCAATTTCTTTTACTCGTAGCCTAAGAAGGAGGAAGTGTCACCTTTGGGGATAATAGAAAAGGTTTTATAAAAGGTATAGGTAAGGGTGGTAAGACACTTTCCCAAACAATTGATAATGTATATTTTGTTGAAGGTTTGAAACATAACCTCTTGAGCATTTCTCAACTATATGTGACAAGGAAACCATGTTGAATTTGAAACCAATCTTTGTCACATAGTAAACACTGAAACAAAGGAACTGGTCTGTAAGGGGTTCAGACACAATAATGTTTACGTAACATTCTTGAGTTAGATTCCTAAGAMTAGTGCCACTTATCTCAGTGTTGYAGAGAATGACCATTGGCTGATACACAAGAGACTTGGACATGTAAGTTTTTCTTTGCTAAAGAAACTGCGATCTCAGGAGTTGGTTACACGTTTACCTAACATCAAGTTTGYTGTAGACCATATTTGTCATGAATGTGCTAAGTGTAAGCATGTCAAGTCCTCTTTTCAGCCAAAGAAGGTTGTACGCACTACTAGACCATTCGAACTTGTGCACATGGATTTGTGTGGGCCCATGCGTGTCTAAGGTCGAAATGGTCATAGTTATGTATTTATTTTGGTTGATAATTATTCTCGTTATACTTGGACGTGAAATTTAAAAATGAAACTGTTGAAGAATTTGAAATCTTAGTGAAAAATAAGGTCCAAAACAAGTTAATCATCAACTAGTCTCTATCCGGTCTGATCATGGTCTGATTTGACGATGTCATCTTGTAACCCTCACTGTAATAGATCATGGTGTAACTACAAACTTTCAGTCTCCTAGAACTCACAACAAAATGGTCACTACTAGAATTTTGCCTAAGGCCGACCGAAACTATCCACGAAAAAAATCGGTCGGTAACACCGGCTGACACCGACCGCAATAGTCGGTGTAATTTACCACCGAACCGAAATCAGGTCTGTTTACCCGACGATTTCAAATTAAGGTCAGTGTAACCGACAAATATTTTGGTCGGTAATTCATATGATTTTTATAGCCCTCCAATAAGCACGAAAACTAAAAAAATAAAACACAAAAAGTTACCGACCGAAAAAATGGGTTTGCTACCACCGAGAATTGAGAATCAGTCGGTAAATGTTTTTTAAATTAAAAAAATGAAGTTATTTCTCACTTTTCTGATTTTTTGAGAAGGCCCCACACCCACTAACTTCTCCTTAATCCTTATCTCTCATTCTCCTCTCATATTTTCAATCACTACTTCTCTCTTCCTCATGAACCCCTCTCTCTCCTCTCAACTCTTCATCTCCTCACTCTCACCTCCTATCACACCAGCAGCACTCAAAGCGGTGCTGCCTCTTTGCTCGGCCCCCTCGAAACCCCTCTCCCACGCACAGCAACCGACGGCGAAAGCTCTCTCCCATGCCAGCAACCAACAGCGAAACCCCTCTCCCACGTCAGCAACTGCGCGAACGCATCTCTGCCGCTACGCCTTCGTTCCACTCAGGTTAGTTTTGGTTTGATTTTTTTTCGTTTTTAGATCTCGTTTTGGTTTCATGTTTTTTTCCACTCAGGCAAGTTTGTTTTTTTCTATTATTTTTTTGCTTTGTGTTTTTTATTTGGTTTTATATCGCCTTTTGATTTTGGAGTTTTTAAATTTGTGATTTTAAATTTATTTAATATTCTCACTACGATGGTTTTTCAATGTACTAGATTTTTGGGGGTTTTCTTTTTTCAATTTAGTTTTCTCATTCTTTTGAGGTTATTTTTTGCTTTAGGTTAGGTTTTTTACTCGATTTTCTATGTTTTAGTCAATGATTTGTGGGTTTCTTCGATTTTCTAGAGTTATATTCAATTTTTGGGTTTTTTGAGGGTTTAATCGAATTAGTTCTACTGTTTAATCGAGTTATTTAGTTTTTGGGGGTTTAAATCGATTTAGTTAATTTTAAGGAATTTAATTGATTTTGACATTTTTGGGGGTTCAATCAATTTAATCTTGATTGTCAGCATTTAAATTGAAGGGTATGTGAAAGGGGCTATTTAGGACTAATATACAAGAATCAAGAATCATCATCGGTCCTAAAGAAATGACATATTGTATTTTACGTACATGCAGGAAACTAAAGAAATCATCAGCGAGTTCCTCAGGACTCCTGCTACCCTCCTCCTCAGGTAAATTCCCTTTCTAATTCTGTAACTCTCTTTATTTTTCATAAAACAATCTCAATTGTTAAGGTTTATTGGTTTTATTATGATGGTTTTTGGATAAAACTGATATATTTCAATCAATTGTATTGTATTTTTCATGATCAAATGTCAATCAGTTCGCATTTTTTTATCTGGGATTTTTGTTAAATTTTGATGTTTTCAAGTAGAGACCTTAACATACTTCCTCATTTGTCTTTTTTTAAATTTATTTTCCCGAGTCAACTTTCAATAAAAAGTTCTCATTTTTTAGAGGTTTTTGTTGAATTCTGATGACTTCAAATAAACCCATTACAATTTATTCAATTGGGTATTCTAAATTGTGATTACTCGTTCAACTTTCAAATCAAAGTTTTCAATTTATTCTCTAGTGTTTTGATGAATTTTGATCATTATCTAAATTTATGATGATTGGTGTATGGAACACAATATGCACCAACTGCACACACACACCTGTGTACCTGCACCAGGAGGGTATGAAAGAGTAATCTCTCACCACAACCACCCTAGCTATGAAGGGTACCCTCACCAAGGTACGGTGGCTACCCTAACCTCCTCACACCACCACAAAAGGCCTGGTGGTTATTAGGGGCTACTTCAATGATGGGTACCCTCTCCGCTCCGCTCTAACCTTATACTCCTACTACAGCAGTTTTACGTGTGAGCATTCAATCATCATGATGATTGTTTGTTTCTCCTTTTTGAAGGGATGTGTAGTGTTTTCTTGATCATTTCACTCTTTTTTTAATCTTCTTGTTTGTGTGTATCGTGACATTGATCTATTGTATGTCTATGTATGGAAAATAATAGGCGTTTTATGATTTTGATAGGTGGTCGCTAACTTGCTATGGACTAGATGTTTGGATGCATTCATAATTTTGATATGTTGTGCAAACAATGGGGTTTGGCTTATAGGAAGAATTGAAATTAGCTTCTGTTGCTAGGGGATCAACTTACACGTGATAAATCTAGGGATAGTTTTAAGTAATTTTAGGGAAATTATCAAAATTACGCCTGAATATATATATATATACATATATATATATATATATATTTATATATATAGTCAGGATCCAGTGAAACCATATGTTATGAAACCGTGAAACCAAAATAAGTGGATCATTTTACATTTTAAGGGTACATACAAGCAGTATAAGAGGTCACAAGATTTCAGCTACTAGTTGATGACAGTACACGTGTACCCTTTAAACCTTCAATGTACCAAATTGAAATACAGAGTATAAACTATATTAAATCGTTGACGTCCATCTCCAAATCCTAACGTCAAGATTAAAGTTTTTTAGTTTTCCCACTAATGATTTATTAGGTTTTCACATGACTCCTTGGATTCCTATATATGTATTATATATATCATTACATGGAGATTTTCTTATCATGTTTGGGATGAGGGTAAAAACACAAGATTCGCACTGGATCAACCACGTAGCCTTTCCCTTGTCAACTGTTCAGTCATGTAGTATTATAGGACTTGCAAGTTAACTTCATTGAGTAATGTCATCAAAAGGCGTCTAAATTGATGGTAATCTTTAATTCTTCATTAATAGAAGACGTATAAAGTGTGTTTTCAAGCATATGGTCTATTGAGATTTACAAGACCTACGTGATTCTACCTAAAACAATATCAAAGTCTATCAAGGTAATATCACACCTCTATTTAGTATTTACTGATTTAAGAATATAATGTTTTATAATTTCTTCTATATTAACTCTTTYGGTCATGTTTAAGAATCAACTGCTTAACACTTTATGCTTACTATTTTGGCACATTAACTGAAATGCTTATTCTCCAACCTTCATAGTGGACAGACCCTGTTTGTTATTCTTAGTGGCYGACTCTGTTAACACTTTTCGTTTTCATGCGTAGACTTCTAGGGACTGTATGAAACCTTTGTACTCATGAGTCATGACCTTGACGTAGCTCAAATTAAATCTGATGCGAACACATGTGACCAGCCATATAGAAGGAACAGTCGATGTGCTGCTTTCCTGTTTTCGTGTCCTTTGGAGCTTATCGATTTCTAATTTCTAATCTTCTGTGAAGTTGTTTTTTGCTAATATGGAATAATTTTGGGTGCATATCATTAGCCATTTATGGTAATTTTGATTCTTGTCCATGCCTCATTTAAGCAGATGGTAGCATTGGCTTGTTTTTAACTCATTGGATTTAGCATTCTTTTAGCAGAATTTATTACAATGTTCATTTTGATGATTAGATAGGCAGAGAAAGATGTCAGTCATGTTCATTCCATTAGCAATAGTGGATAGCATCTAACTCTGAGCAAGACGATTTGAGTGTATGGATAGCAATAGTGGATAGCATCTAACTCAGAGAAAGATGTCAGTCACGTAAAGTTATACAATGTTTTGTGAGTAATTGATGAAATTTGAGCAGTAAAGCTTTGTGATCAACAAGCATGATGACACAGCAATGGTGGATTGAACACTTTGATCATGAAGCAATGTAACAGTAAGCAATGTAACAAGGTTTATTAGAGAGAAAACAAGATGAAATCTAAATAGAATTGAGATGCATTTTTATTGAATGAATTTTCACACCCTTTACAAGCTTAGAAGCTAAGTATATATACATCTCAAGGACAGCTAAGAGTGTAACAAACTCTTGCTGACTTGTCAAAATCTAACAACTTTTCTAACAACCTTGCATTGACTTTGACAAGGTGAGGAGAGTATTAACTATATTTCCAATACCCTCCCTCAAGCTAGGATTGGGGTTGATAAACCAAGCCTAGATTGGAYAAAAGTTGTCTAAAATGAGGTGAAGGCAGAGCCTTGGTAAAAAGGTCTGCTAATTGAGATTTTGTAGGTAGATAAGTCAACTGTATAAGACCTTCCATAACTTTATCTCTGGTGAAATGGCAATCAACCTCGATGTGTTTTGTTCTATCATGAAACACAGGGTTCTTGGCAATGTAGATTGCAGATTGGCTGTCACAATTGAGAGTGACAGGTTTGAGATTCTG
>SNQN01011949.1:0-17442 GCA_008642245.1 Bassia scoparia | reverse complement strand
TAAGTTCCCCAACAAGATGTACTGACCCAAAGGTCAGGTGGCTTTACTTCTTTGGGATTGAGTCAATGAGTCCTTGAAGGTGACCAAAGAATGAGCTATGGTTCGAGAAATAAAAAGGGTCAAATTTGTGGCTAAGGGTCAAAGATGTGGCTAGATGCGAGGTTGGCTAATGATGTAGGTTCAAGCATGAGTCTATGTCAGGTTCTAGATTGGCAAAACCATTATCAAATTCTTAGCAAGTCAAAGCACTCAAAAGGCCTCAAACGATTTAATGTTAATGCGGTCGAACCTCGAGAAGAGGCTTCCTACGTATCCTTACGGAATCAGACCACCGTAGTTCTGATGATGATTTGGACAATGCCTCGTGTGAGAGGGCTTTTGTGGTTGTAATGTGAGGCTGTAGTTTGAGGGTTGAAAAAGGCTTGATGTTTATGAAGTGACCCACGGCGCAGTGTGCTTTTTAGACTCTTGCTTTTTATTTGATCTGGGCTTTGTTGGATTTTGACATTGATTTGCATTTTTGAAGACTTTTGTGTTGAACTTTGATTTTTGCTCTTTTTTTTTTCTTTTTGCCCATGTTACTTTTCTTTTCTTTCTTTTGCACGTGTCTTTTCCTACGCACCGTTTGGTCCAAAGGGTTAGGTAGATGTGGGTGATGAAAGAAAGATAGGCTAAATGATAGTGTTTGTGGCTCAAAAGGTTGCAAGGGATTTTGATTTGATGTGACAAAGGGTATGGAAGGGAGGGGTCATTTTGTGGAGCTGTGAAAGAAGGCCTCTCTTGGGCATTGTTCAATTAAATAATTAAATCAGTATTAGATTAAACCAATTGTGGCCAATGAGTGTTGAGACTTGCATAGAATTAGAAAATAATATTGCCAAAAACAAATGAATCATTTTATTGCTGAATGAAAACTGAAGCATACATGGCTTATTTTAAAAGACTACATAGACTCAAAAGACAGTGAATTGAAAAGATTAGATAGCTTGGACTAGGACTCTATGACTCAATCTGGAGAAGACCGCGCAGATCGATGACCCACGCCTTGGGGTGACTCATGGTTTAGCAAGTGGGCTGGTGTGAATGTTGATCTTATCCTTCGCCGCTGGAGGGACTGGGAGGCGACCATCTTCAACCATGTCTTGAATCCTATGCTTCAAAACGATGCAATTCTCAGTGGTGTGACCCCTTCCTTGGTGGAACTTGCAATAAGCATTGGGATTCCAATTCTTAGATTTCTTGTCATCTGAAGGATCTGGAGTGGGTCCAATAGGAGCAAGTGCACCTTTTGCAATTAATCTATCAAAGGCCTGCTCATAAGTCATGCCAATTGGAAAAAATGTCCTTGGTGGTCCTCGAGGCCTGTTGTTGAAAGAGCCGGGATGGTTAGAAGAGTTGTCATTGGTAATGTGGCTGACTTGATCAGTGTTGGAAAAAGAGGAGCCACCTTTCTTGTTAAAGCCCCCACCGTTACCCTTAGACTTCTGGGCTTGAACATCTTCCTCAACTAGGAGGCCAACCTTGTAGAGCCCAGTAAATGAATCAATGGGTTGAAACTTGAGTGGCTCTCGATACTTGGGCTGAAGGTTCTTGATGACCATGCGAACTTGATCTTCCTCATTCGGTCGATTGGTCATTTGAGCGGCTTTCTCCCTCCACCTATTAAGAAAAGTAGAGAAATTTTCTCTCTCACCTTGCTTGGTGGCCTCTAGTTCACGGAGACCGACAGGAAGCTGGGAATTGTACCTGTACTGCTTTAGGAACTCGTGTTTGATATATTCCCAATCATCGAGCTTGGCTTGATTCAGGGTCTTGAACCACCTGGATGGATGGGTGTCCAAAGTAATAGGGAACACCGAAGTGAATAGATCTTTGCTCATTCCTTTAAGGACCATTGAGATATTGAAAGTGCGGAGGTGGTCTTCTGGGTCTTCAGTTCCCTTGAACTTGGGCAAATCAGTGATGACAAACTTCTTAGGAAGCTGGCCCTTAATCTCATAATCAGCAACACGAGGCCCTTGAACTGAATTTTCGGACATTCTCTTGACCAACTCTTCTAGTTGCTCCACCCTTTTTTCCGTCTCAGTCTTCGGAGGAGGGAGTGGTGTCTCAGCATCGTCTTCTTCCTCCCCGTCAGACTCGAGAGGTTTTTCCTGGGTCCTCTTTTCTTTCAGCTCCCCAATGCTCTTTTCTTGGGCATCAAGGCGAGAATTCACAGACTCGAGCTTTTCTAGAATAGCGTTAAGCTGTTGTTCGATGTTTGCCATGGAAGTGTCTTGGTGATCAGGAGCGCGTCGGGTTTGGCTTCTTGTTACTCTTCTAGGCCCCAGAGACAAGTTGCGAGTCTTTGCTATCTTGCTGAAATCAAGAAATTACACTTTAGAACCCAGAAACAAAAGATTGGTCTACTTGAAAACTCTTAAGAACAAACCTAACTCAGTCTTGAGGTTCTGGACTTAAGGAACTGAACTCGAAAGTAGACTTGAATGGGCTAGACCTAAATCTGATTTAAGGTGCTAGACTCGAGAAAGATTCAAACCTAAGATGGGCCTATTTCAGAATTAAGGACCTCTTAGACCTACGAGCCACTTGAAATTGAATGGGCCTAGCCTTGAATCAAAGTTCCTAGGGTTGAGTCTATGATCGAACCTAGTTCAGTTTTAAGGTTCTTAGATTGAAGTTGAAGCGAACCTAATTCAGATTCAAGGCTCTTGGGTTGAACCTAATTCAGATTTAAGGTAGGGTTCTTGAATTAAGAATTGAATTGAACCTAATTCAGATTTAAGGTTTTGAATTAAGATTGAATTGAACCTAATTTAGGTTTAAGGTTCAAAAGGTCGAATCTAAGTCAGATTTAAGATTCTTGGATTGGAATCGAACCTAAGTTAGATTCTAGGTCGAATGGAGTTTGAAATTGATTTTGAAATGGGCCTAATGGATCGTCAAACTTCATGTCTTGAACCATAGATTAAGGGACTGGGCTTAGTTGGTGGTTAAGAATTTGGACTGAATGAAGAGTCACAAGTTAACAAGCACATTGATTGACACACAAGCCTAATTTTATTCACCTAAGGTCAGGATCTAAGTGAACTATAGGTCGGCTTGGTTAAGTCTGATAGTGTACCATGCCTAAGAGTAGAGCTGGGTCCAATTTCACCACCACAACATTGGTGATGTATGGCCGAGATACCCCTTATATACACGCATCTAGTAACACGTGCATACACGGCATGGGCGGGATAGGACTTACCTTAGCCATGTGATCCATTAACCACATGCAACCAAGGTAAAATCCCCCCTTAAGGTGATCTCGAGCATAGAACATGCCCATTTTGAGACCAAGGTGCCTAAGACATGACCCTATTCGAAGGGTCACAAGCAAAATTCAATTGATTATGAATATGGAACTACGAGACTTTCAAGTCTGTCCACTCACCAAATGGTGATTATCCCCAGTGAAGTCGCCAAAAACTGTAGGGCTTCGCCCCGCCTTAGGGGGGCGTGACCTCAGCTTCAGTGTCATGGAATTGAGCCATGGAATCCGCATGTGAATGCGTTGGGGTGTGTTGTCGAATTGAGGGGATCGCCACCGTGCCTATATAGGTTATTCACGGACGCCCGAAACATTGGTGCCAAACTAGTGGCCCCACAAATAGGTCCAGTAACCAAAGTGTGGGTTCGGGGACATGGTACGGATTGAATCAGTAACCCAATCCGCCCGCATGTAGCGGCCTCTACTCGGTCTCATTGTAGTTCCATAAATCATAACAATTGAATTCAAAGAGCCTATTGAATTGATCTTGAAAGCGCACTAATCTAATATTATTAGGTGAGTTGCTATTATGTACAAACAATGACTTCTATAATGGACAAGGCGATCGCTTCATTGTTAGTCAATATTAACAAGGTGCTTAGAAAACCGGTCGTCCATGATTATCTGACTTTAATGTGATACGCATAATTTCCGGTCTTGTTTAAGCAATATATACAAGTGTGATAGAATATATATATATACAAGACATGAAAACAAAGGTTAGTAAGCATGATAATATATATGTGTGTCCTTCTCACCTTGTCACTGCAAATACACAAATCGTTAAAGCAAAAACTAAAAGAGACGTCCTTTGATCGAATTACTAATCAAGACAAAGAAACATGTTAGTATTGACAATAACGATATGCATAATAATGAATTGTGACAAGATGATGATAATAATAATAAGTGTTAATGAAAACGAATTTGAAAACATGAGTGACAATCCTACATATTTACATGAATCAATTAAAAGGTGAGTTTCTACATTGTGTTGATTTGATTGAAACTCATAATAATGGTTAGTCAAATTAAAAGTGACAAAAGGAATTAAGTAGAGTCAAAAAAGATGTTTTAGGTGAGTAATCTCAGATTTATACCCTTATTTCGCTTGTTGAATCGAACAGAATCGATGCTTAGAACTCAAGAACGAATGTGTTTAGAGTGTTTGAGAGAGTGAGAGAGAGAATACGTAAGTTAGAGACAGAGAGAGACAGAATAGAAGTGTCAGTTGAAAACCGTGTGTGTTCGGACTGAGCAAGGTAGGCATGTATTTATAGGCACGAGGGAAAAAACGAGGGTCGCAAAACCCTGCGTATATACGCAGGTGGCCTGCGTATATACGCAGGTGACCTGCGTATATACGCAGAGGGGCTGCGTATATACGCAGGCCTCTGCGTATATACGCAGCCCTATGCGTATATATTTTTTCCAAAACCTCGAAATATTTTGATTTCCTCCGATTTTATTCGTGATTTCCCTTGATTCGACGCACCTAGACACCCTTGCTCTCCAAGCAAGGAGTTCTAGAGTGTTCTAGAAGGTTCCACGTATTTCCGGAGTATTTTTTGCGTATTTTGTATTTTTTTTGGTATTTTCTGCGTATAAAAACTTATAAAAATCATAGAAAAATGTAGAAAAATCAGAAAAATAATCTAAAAATACTGGTGAGCTCAGAAAAATATGGAGATCACCAATATAAAAAATCCTAAAAATAGAAAAGAAAACCTAAAAATAGAAAATAATTAAAATAAATAAAAGAAAATGTTTTTGCCCCTTTTATTTGTCCTTTGCTCAATAGTTCCGAGTATGACCTCACGTATTTCCAACTTTTGTGAGTTCAAAGCATCTTTTCTGAGTCGAAACAATCGCGAGACGCGGTATGTTTCATCACGGATTACTCGTTTGGGGAGACACATTTAGGTGTCTACACAATCATATAAAATCACACATATATTTTATATGATTTTATTTAATTACGATCCAATTATTCGAGGCAAGGCGAATCAGCCTAATATCCTGAAAATCGCAATAAAATCAGTTGTAATCATATAAAATCACACATATATTTTATATGATTTTATATCGGTTTTATTTCATTACGATCTCACTATTCGAGGTAAGGCGAATAAGCCAAATATCCCGAAAATCGCAATAAAATCAGTTGCAATCATATAAAATCACGCATATATTTCATATGATTTTATCTTGATTTTATTCGATTTCGACCCTTGCCAATAAATACAAGAACCCCGACCTTCATTTAAAAAGGAATTCACGCACTTCATACACCCTCAATCTACCCGTTTCTCTCCTCTATCTATCTCTAATACTCTCTTACTTTGCATTCAAATTCAAAATTGTTATGCAATTCTTTTACACATAAAATACAATTCAAAGGTCTCTTTCAAAAGTTCTTTAAGGGTTCTTCAAATGCTACAAGGATTCTTAAGGGTCCGAAGCATCGTTCTCAATCGAAAGTGGCGTGTTGCAAGGTAAGTTTGAGGCCAATGTCTCAATATCTTTACACCCTTTTGCATGCCTGTTAGAAATTTGACTTTTTATGTAATTGGCATGTAATATTGATTAACAACTATTCGACATGAATTAAAATCAATCTTAGGCACAAGTTTAATTCTTGTTGAATGCTTGCATGCTTGCAAAACACAACTATTATGTCTTAAACAAGACCGGCAAATTGCATGTTCTCACGCCTAATAAGATTAATTCTTGGAAAAAAGGCTTTTAGGCACCTTTTAATACGGATCTAAACAACACATTTCGCAACAACAAATTTGTGCTATGTGTATCTATTTTTGTTAAGCAAACCACATAGTAATTTGCATGCTTAGTGTTAAAACGGTAATTTGTTTGTTGTTGTTATCTTTTTGACAATGGACTCGCAATGACCGAGTAGAGGCCGCTAGACGTGGAGAGGGGGGGGGGGTGCTATGCACTACTTCACCCTTACCCTTGTCCCCCTAATCTAGACCTTTTGTGCACTACCAGACATGGAGTCTTCGCCTTGCTTTATGCAATTATAGTCAAGGCTTAAAATGGGTTCCAAAGCTTCCCAAAAGAAGTGCGGTGGCGACTTCCTCTACTCAGTTCGAGTATAAACGCACAACTCCAGGCATACTGACACTATGCAAAAGCAAGAATTCAATTCTAGCAACAAACTGAGTCTTCAACTAATTGTACCCCCAGAGCAGAGGGACCAGACCCAGTCTAGCCCGGTGACACCCCGTCGTCCGTTCACAAGGTCATGAAATCCTCGTTTCCTTTATACAGCAACACCAGATTTTATATGAAAGAATGAAAACATAATTAAGAACCAACCCAAATATATCCTTGTTTTAAAAACCATTAAATGAAAAAAAAAACTCATCAACAGTTACCTTACGAATGGCTATTCTATGCTGGACCAAATCAGTTTCAACAATTCCATTCGCATTAGGGGATCCACCACCAACACAAAAACCACCATTATCTCTACTTTCAGGGACGAAGAAAGTTGGTTTACAACAAGACACACTTCTGGAACTACACAAACATCAACATCCCCCACATAGGACAATTCTTGGAACGAAGCTCATATTCAGTACTGGACTACAAGGATTAATAAATGATTATATGATTTGATAAAAATAACCATCCCAACCAATATCCAATTTTGACCAGATAACTTCAAAAATAAAAGATAATTGCCATAAATATGCTAATAATAATTAAACCTTCAAAGTATTATAAAATTTAATTCAATCTGCAACAACAATGTTGCCTATCTAATAATGGCCAACAAATGAAATTTCCGGAACCCACAAAAAATTAAGGGCAACTACATCGACTTTATTAAACCAAATATTAAGAACATTCACCCCAAAAATTTATACTTCACAAAACGCAAGCAATAAACACACAAATCTAGCAACATTAAAAAACCCTWAAATAACAGGATAATAAATTCACTAAGAACAGACGCCACAATCGAAATCAAKAAACATGCAACATTAACGAAGATTTATGAAAATAAATTAAGTAAAAATAAGCTAAGATAACAATCAGAAATTAAATGGGGGTTAGGAAATTTAACTAACTTGCAACAAATGCAACCGCCAGAACTCAGATTTCTGGACTTAGGACAAAGTAGCTCTCCAAAATAGCTTCGACACAATGTAGAACAACAACAAAAAGGGGCGTAGTAAAACAAACCAGAGTTTCCGTTAAACTCAAGCAAACGCCGTCTTCATACATCAGTTTCATTAGTTGGATCAAAATGATGGCCGTACCCCTAGATATGAAAGATAACCATATCTTTGGGATTGCTTTATAATAGATCCTGGAAGTAGTGTTAGTAGTAATAGTAGTAGTAGTGGTGGGTTAGCTTCCATGGCATTAGTGGGTTAATGGGCTTCAGAAGGGGTGTTTTTTCCCTTCTTAAGGCTCTTTTCAACAATAAATTTAATACCTTTAAATAATTTCTCCACTACATCGCCGCTTTCCAAAGCATTCACCGTTTCTTTAGCTTTCCTTGTAGAGGCCCTCTCTCCTGCATGACACGTAGTATAGTTCTCAACCACATCCTCAATAATATCTCCGATTTCATCTCCATTCTGATTCACGATTGGCCCATCGACTCCGGCATCTAGGCTAGTCTTAGAAGAATTGTTTAGGCCTATATAAAAGGTTTGATACAAAAGCCACTTGAGGATGCCATGATGTAGGCGCTCCCTTTCATACTTCTTGAACCTTTCCCAAGCCTCATACAAAGTTTCATCCACTTTTTGGTTAAAGCCTTGTGTTGAGTCCCTTAGGTTTTGAATGATAACAAACCATTACAGGAAACAGGATGATTAATTGAGAAAATAGTTGGTTTTGGGAACCAGCTGATTTAGGATACTTGTTTCCCCAGACAAGTTAATATTTATTGTGAATACATTGAAACTAACTTGTTTGATACAGGGAACAGCTGATTACATACAAAGCTCATATACTGGTACAGAACCAGTACGAGCTGTTTCCTTGACTGTTATGCTAAAAAACAGTTATGTATCTTTTATTGCACTTTAACCTTGTTACATGTGCAGTAATAGAATGTTTCCAAGACTTGAAGTATAAAGCCTTTCGAAGACATTCGAAGAAAGAAGCTGTGCTCAAAATTGAAGTATTCAAAGGAAGATTCAAAGTCTTGAAGATTACATGAAGATTAGAAGAAATGCTCCTCAAAGTTTAAATCTAGGAATTCATGTAATATGCTCTGTAGTGTGATTTAATAGTAATAGTTTAAGTGCTTTAAGTGTTCTGAGTATGATATGAATTCTGGTACAAAGTTTGGAACAGAATTCATAACATACTCAATTAAGGAACCAAGCTGGGGAACCAGTTATGTTCCTGAATGGAATTATGGCTGCGGTTTTGAAAAAGAGTTTTTCTAAAATATTTCAAAAGGATATTTTGAAAAAGATGTTTGCAGCTGGAAATATAGATGAGAATATGAATATTGCCTTAAACCTTGGAGTATATATCTTGTTCGATTATTTCCTTAGGATAAAATCGAACAAGATAAATACTTTCCATAAATCTCATCTTGCCTTGATCGGCAAGTATAGATTTATGGAAACTAGGGTTTAGGTCAATATACATATAAATACTCATCTATACTTCTAATTCCACACATCTCTCCACGGATCAAAAGAGCTTAATATTTTTGAGAGAAAAACACAAAAGCACAAGAACTTTACTTTGAGTCACACAAGAGCATTAGTCGAGCTTAATTATTCTCTTACTTAGCTTTTTAAGAAGTCAATCAAAAGAGAGAAAGTTGCTATTGTAAAGGCATTCAACAGAGGGGTTGAAGGCCTGATGAGTGTTTGTGAGTTCAAACACAAGTTGGACTTACGAGTGTGAGTCGAGTGCACATTCTGAGTTGAGTGTGGGGTGTGCTGGTTCCCGGAGTAGGGAAACAGTAGAGTGAGCGTGTTTTTTTTTTTCGGAGTAGATTAATAAAAGAACATAGGGTAGGAGGACGTAGCCCAGAGTTGGGTGAACCTCGTTAAATATTGTGTGTTCTTTATTGCTTTACTTATATTCCGCTGCTTACAGGAACCAGCCCAACTGGTTCCTCATACTAAGTCCGAAAAGAAAAGAAAAATTGATAATCGATAATTATACTCAATTCACCCCCCTCTTGAGTACCACATAACCTTCAATTGGTATCAGAGCCAAGGCTTCTTGCAAGAGTAACATCTAGAGAAGTCAAGTATGAGTACTCAAGAGTTAGGTGCGATTGGTTATGATGGCAAGACACCAAAGTTTAACGGAAGCAACTATGCCTGGTGGAAGAACAGGATCAAGAATGTAATTATGGGGATTGATTATGAGTGTTGGCTCGTAGTAAAAATGGTCCTAACACAATCATGAAGACTGACTCTGAAGGAAACAAGACTCCAAAGAAAGACAGTGAATTGGTGACTGCTGACTACAAATTACTGGAGAAGAATGCAAAGGCAATGTCCATATTACAACAGGCCATAGGTGAGGCAGAGTATAATCGAATTTCTGGATGCAGCAGTGCAAAAGAAATTTAGGATACTCTTGAACTTGCTTATGAGGGAACCAGCGAGGTAAAAAGATCCAAAATTGATTTACTTATGTCTAAATATGAATTATTTGCTATGAACAAGGGTGAAAAGATCAATGATTGTTTTCGTAGATTCATGACAATAATCAATGATCTTAGATCCCTTGGCAAAAGTTTTTCTGATGAGGATCTTGTGAGAAAAGTATTGCGCAGTTTAACAGATGCATGGACAGCCAAGATCACTGCTATCTATGAAGCCAAAGATTTGTCTACTTTGTCTCTGGAACAGTTGATTGGTTCCCTCATGACACATGAATTATTGATTGACTCTAAGTCTGAGAAGGAACCAGCCAGAGGCATAGCCCTTAAGGGAACAGTAGAAGAGGATGAAGATGAGATTGACATGATTGCCAAAAGGTTTGAAAGAACACTCCGAGATTAGAGGAAATACTTCAAAGGTAAAAATTTCAAGAAAACTAACTCATCTTCTGTAGGGTGCTTTAAGTGTGGAGAGAAGGGACATCTAATCAAAGATTGTCCTAAGTGGAAGGACAAGCAGTCCAAGTCTGGAGAAAAGCGAGCTTTTAAGAATGCTATGATAGCATCAATGTGGGGTGATTCTAACTCAGGATCTGATGAGGATGAAGAATCACCTAACCCTAGTGTTTGCATGACTGCCTTTGCAAGCATCGAGGGAAACAACACTGATTCCGGAACCAGAAGGGGAACCAACACATTTGAAAAGTGCTTGATGGCCAAGAAGGATGTGTGCATGAACACAAGGTAAACTTAGAACAAGTTAGGCAAGATATGCATGAGTATGATAGAGATAATATGCTTGCTTGTATAGACTCCTTGTTAGATGAATGCTATAAACTAGGTGAAACTTACATAACTGGCAAAAGAGAACTTAAAGAAAAACGTACTGAATGTGAAGTTGCTATTGCCAGTTGTGATCACCTTGAAGAAGTTTGCCATGAATTGAAAGATCAAGTGGCAGAGCTTGAGGTTGAATTGGACAAGTGCAAAGTGGAACTAGAAAAGGCCAGATCCTCTAAACCAAACTATCCGGTTGACGGTGAAGAAGATCTGACCTCCTGGTTCCCCAGAGACTTATCAACCTCAAGTGAGTCTCTTGATTTTTCAGCAGCTAGAGGAAAAGCAACCTTTTGTAGCATGACTTCTCTGTTGAAAGCCTTTGAAATATTGGCTAGCAACCTAGAAGATCTTCACAAAAAGAATGCTTTACTCAAAGCTATACACTATTGTAGACACCTGAAAATGTGTCTCCCCAAATGAGTAATCCGTGATGAAATATACCGCGTCTCGCGTTTGTTTCGACTCGGAAAAGATGCTTTGAACTCACGAAAGTTGGAAATACGTGAGGTCGTACTCGGAACTATTGAGCAAAGGTCACTTACAAGGCAAACATATTTTCTTTCGGTTTTCTCGATAAACTCAAAGGTTTTCAAAGGTTTTCAAACACGTTACGCTGGCGATTCTCGTGCCTTTTGTTTTCCATCATGTGCGTCACATTTTTCTGAATTCACCAATATTTTTAAATTATTTTTCTGATTTTTCTATGATTTTCTATGAATTTTGCAATGTTTAAATACGCAGAATACGCAGAAAATACGTGAATAATTAGAAAATACTCCGGAAATACGTGGAACCTTCTAGAACATTCTAGAAATCCTTGCTTGGAGAGCAAGGATGTCTAGGTGCGTCGAATCAAGGGAAATCACGAATAAAATCGGAGGAAATCGAAATATTTCGAGGTTTTTGGAAAGTATATACGAGATCGTTGAGCGTATATACGCAGATGATGAGCGTATATACGCTCACCAGGAGCGTATATACGCTCCTCAAGCTGCGTATATACGCTCATCACATACATACGAACTTGCCAAAGTGCTATGGAAAATTAGAAGCGTATATACGCTGGGATGAGCGTATATACGCTCCTCACCTGCGTATATACGCTCATCCTCAGCGTATATACGCAGGGTTTTGCCTGCCTCGTTTTGCCTCGTGCCTATAAATACACTCCTGCCTTGCTCAGTCCTAAAAACCTTCACTTCACACGATTTCACACTTCACAGACACAGGTCACGAGACACATCTATACACTCTCAAAACACTCAAAACACATTCGTTTTCAATTCAAAGCATCGATTCTATTCGAATCAACAAGCGAAATAAGGGTATAAATCTGAGATTACTCACCAAAAACCTTTCTTTCACTCTTTTTCAATTCCATTTGTCACTTTTAATTTGATTAACCATTATTTTGAGTTTTAATTCAATTAAAGCAATGTAGAAACTCACTTGTTAATCGTTCATGTAAATATGTAGGATTTTATTCATATTTTCATTGTTTCCATGGTTTTTCTTGGTTTTCATTTATTATTATACATATTACTATTGTCAATACTAACGCGTTTGTTTGTCTCAATTAGCAATTCAATCGAAAGGCGATTCCTTTGAGTTTTGTTCTAACGATTTGATTGTTTGCAGTGACAAGGTGAGGAGGACACATATACATATTATTATGCTCACTAACCTTTGTTTTCATGTCTTGTTTATATATATTTTCTATCACACTTGTATATATTGTTTAAACAAGACCGGAATTTAATCGCTTGTCACATTAAAGTCAGATAATCATGGACGACCGGTTTTCTAAGCACCTTATTAACATTGACTAACAATCAAGTGATCGCCTTGTCCATTGTAGAAGTCTTGGTTTGTATAATAGCAACCCACCTAGTAATCAATGCACTTTCAAAGTCAAATCAATAGGCTCTTTTGAATTCAATTGTTATGATTTATGGAACTACAATGAGACCGAGTAGAGGCCGCTACATGCGGGCGAATTGGGTTACAGATCTGATTCGTACCATGTCCCCGAACCCACGACTGGTTACTTGATTGGACGTGGGGCCATTAATTTGGCACCAATGTTTCGGGCGTCCGTGAATAACCTATATAGGCACGGTGGCGATCCCCTCAATTCGACGACACACCCCAACGCATTCACATGCGGATTCCATGGCTCAACTCCATGACACTGAAGCTGAGGTCACGCCCCTCCTAAGGCGGGGCGAAGCCCTACAGTTTTTGGCGACTTCACTGGGGATAATCACCATTTGGTGAGTGGACAGACTTGAAAGTCTCGTAGTTCCATATTCATAATCAATTGAATTTTGCTTGTGACCCTTCGAATAGGGTCATTCCTTAGGCACCTTGGTCTCAATATGGGCATGTTCTATGCTCGAGATCACCTTAAGGGGGGATTTTATCTTGGTTGCATGTGGTTAATTGATCACAGGGCTAAGGTAAGTCCTATCCCGCCCATGCCGCGTATGCACGTGTTACGAGATGCGTGCATATAAGGGGTATCTCGGCCATACATCACCAATATTGTGGTGGTGAAATTGGACCCAGCTCTACTCTTAGGCATGGTACACTATCAGACTTAACCAAGTCGACCTATAGTTCACTTAGATCCTGACCTTAAGTGAATAAATTGGTTTTGTGTTTCAATCAATGTGCTTGTTAACTTGTGACTCTTCGTTCAGTCCAAATTCTTAGCCACCAACTAAGCCCAGTCCCTTAATCTATGGTTCAAGACATGAAGTTTGTTGATCCATTAGGCCCATTCCAATCCAATTCAATTTCAAACTCCATTCGACCTAGAATCTGACTTAGGTTCGGTTCCAATCCAAGAGTCTTAAATCTGACTTAGATTCGACCTTTTGAACCTTAAACCTAAATTAGGTTCAATTCAATTCCAATTCAAGAACCCTAAATCTGAATTAGGTTCATTTCATTTCAATTCAATTCAATTCAATTCAATTTCAACCCAAGAGCCTTGAATCTGAATTAGGTTCGCTTCAACTTCAATCTAAGAACCTTAAAACTGAACTAGGTTCGATCATAGACTCAACCCTAGGCCCATTCAATTTCAAGTGGCTCGTAGGTCTAAGAGGGCCTTAATTCTGAAATAGGCCCATCTTAGGTTTGAATCTTTCTCGAGTCTAGCACCTTAAATCAGATTTAGGTCTAGCCCATTCAAGTCTACTTTCGAGTTCAGTTACTTAAGTCCAGAACCTCAAGACTGAGTTAGGTTTGTTCTTAAGAGTTTTCAAGTAGACCAATCTTTTGTTTCTGGGTTCTAAAGTGTAATTTCTTGATTTCAGCAAGATAGCAAAGACTCGCAACTTGTCTCTGGGGCCCAAAGAGGCAAGAAGTAGTCAAACACATCCTACCTCCACAAAAGGCCCATGTCTCTTGACCCTCCATCATCCACAAAAAAAGCCTAATCCTATACCTCCTTGGCCCAACTGGAAAAACATCAAACACCACTACCATCAAAGCCTCCTGAGTCACCCCAAGGCGTGGATCATCGATCTGCGCGGCCTTCTCCAGATTGAGTCATAGAGTCCTAGTCCTAGCCATGTGTCTCTTTCAATTCCTGTCCCTTGAGTCTATGTTGTCTCTTCCTATACAATAAGCCATGTATGTTTCAGTTTTCTTTCATCAATAAAATGATTCATTTTGGCAATATTATTTTCTAATTCTATGCAAGTCTCAACACTCATTGGCCACAATTGGGTTAATCTAATGCTGATTCAATTATTTAATTTGAACAATGCCCCAGAGAGGCCTTCTTTCACAGCTCCACAAAATGACCCCTCCCTTCCATTCCCTTTGTCACATCAAATCAAAAACCCTTGCAACCTTTTGAGCCACAAACACTACTAATTAGCCTATCTTTCTTTCATCACCCACATCTACCTAACCCTTTGGACCAAACGGTGCGTAGGAAAAGACACGTGCAAAAGAAAGAAAAGAAAAAAAGAATAAAATGGGCAAAAAAGAAAAAGCAAAAATCAAAGTTCAATACAAAAGTCTTCACAAATGCAAATCAATTTCAAAATCCAAATCCAAAGTTCAAAGCCCAATTCAAACAAAAAGCAAAAGTCTAAAAAGCACACTGCGCACCGTGGGTCACTTCATAAACATCAAGCTTTTTTTCAACCCTCAAACCACAGCCTCACATTACAACCACAAAAGCCCTCTCACACGAGGCATTGTCCAAATCATCATCAGAACTACGTTGGTCTGATTCCGTAAGGATACGTAGGAAGCCTCTTCTCGAGGTTCGACCGCATCAGCATTAACATTAAATCATTTGAGCCCTTTTGAGTGCTTTGACTTGCTAAGAATTCGATAATGGTTTTGCCAGTCTAGAACCTGACATAGACTCATGCTTGAACCTACATCATTGGCCAACCTCGTATCTAGCCACATCTTTGACCCCTAGTCACAAATTTGACCCTTTTATTTCTCGAACCATAGCCTATTCTTTGGTCACCTTCAAGGACTCATTGACTCAATCCCAAAGAAGTAAAGCCACCTGACCTTTGGGTCAGTACATCTTGTTGGGGAACTCATCCATACAATCCATCCACCTTCCCTATGTTGACTCTAAGCCGTAAACCACGTTGTCTCAAAGTCTCGCTGGGGGGCTCGTTGTCATCATGGCTCCTTAATTTCCAGTTGGGGGCTTCTTGTCTCCTAAGGCCCTATTACGTGTTCAAGTCTTTTGCTATCAAGTGGAAATCCTGAAAAGTCACTTTTGGACCCTGTCTCTTTCCAATCAAAGTCACTGTCTCGCCAATGTTAAGTCAAGTCACGTCCAAATGTCACCTTTCTCTAAGTCACTCTTCAAACGACACTCTTCAATTGGCACTTGGTACTAGGATTAGACTCTAGTATCGTCCTTTCATGTCTAGAACCAGACCTAGACTGGCCTCTTTCAAATTCAAAGTCACTTCCAAATCATGTCTAGAATCAGACCTAGACAAGACACTTTCAAATCATGTCTAGAACCAGACCTAGACTGGCCTCTTTCAAATTCAAAGTCACTTCCAAATCATGTCTAGAATCAGACCTAGACAAGTCACTTTCAAATCATGTCTAGAATCAGACCTAGACAAGACACTTTCAAATCATGTCTAGAACCAGACCTAGACTGGACTCTTTCAAATTCAAAGGCTCATTCAAATCATGTCTTGAACCAGACCTAGACAAGCCACTTTCAAAGACTCTCTCAAATCATGTCTTGAACCAGACCTAGACAAGCCACTTTCAAAGACTCTCTCAAATCATGTCTAGAATCAGACCTAGACAAGACACTTTCAAATCATGTCTTGAACCAGACCTAGACAAGCCACTTTCAAAGACTCTCTCAAATCATGTCTTGAACCAGACCTAGACAAGCCACTTTCAATGACTCTCTCAAACCATGTCTAAAACCAGACCTAGACAAGACTCCTTCAATGACTCTCTCCAACCATGTCTAGAATCAGACCTAGACAAAGACCTTTTCAAATTCAAAGACTCTCTCAAATCACGTCTAGAACCAGACCTAGACAAGCTACTTTCAAAGACTCTCTCAAACCATGTCTAAAACCAGACCTAGACAAGGCCCTCCCAAATTCAAAGACTCTTTCAAAATCAATGACTCCTGCCCTTTTTCAATCTCAAAGTCACAAGTTACAAGTCAACATTGCATGCAAATTTCGCTAGACATAAAAACAGACCTATGTCGTCACCAAGGTAGTCCTTAATCCTGAATTAGGGCTATCATTTTCAAGTCAATGCTCATTTCTTCGGAAAGCATGGGACGCACCTGCATTTCTCCCAGTCAGCCGAACGGGGGAATAACCGCTCAAGGACTCAGACACATACAAGCACATCAAACCGCATGGGACACGGCTACAGGTAAAACTAACCTTTGTTTTGCAGGTACCGGCGAAAAAGGGTAACTCAGGGTCGCAGAACGTCTTGAGTTGCTCTCCGTCCCGAATCGAATACTTTGACTTTCGTCTTACGAAACTATCGTCTCTCCAGACTTAGTCAAAGTGGGGGCTTCTGTAGACACCTGAAAATGTGTCTCCCCAAATGAGTAATCCGTGATGAAACATACCGCGTCTCGCGTTTGTTTCGACTCAGAAAAGATGCTTTGAACTCACGAAAGTTGGAAATACGTGAGGTCGTACTCGGAACTATTGAGCAAAGGTCACTTACAAGGCAAACATATTTTCTTTCGGTTTTCTCGATAAACTCAAAGGTTTTCAAAGGTTTTCAAACACGTTACGCTGGCGATTCTCGTGCCTTTTGTTTTCCATCATTTGCGTCACATTTTTCTGAATTCGCCAATATTTTTAAATTATTTTTCTGATTTTTCTATGATTTTCTATGAATTTTGCAATGTTTAAATACGCAGAATACGCAGAAAATACGTGAATAATTAGAAAATACTCCGGAAATACGTGGAACCTTCTAGAACATTCTAGAAATCCTTGCTTGGAGAGCAAGGATGTCTAGGTGCGTCGAATCAAGGGAAATCACGAATAAAATCGGAGGAAATCGAAATATTTCGAGGTTTTTGGAAAGTATATACGAGATCGTTGAGCGTATATACGCAGATGATGAGCGTATATACGCTCACCAGGAGCGTATATACGCTCCTCAAGCG
>SNQN01011948.1:0-17444 GCA_008642245.1 Bassia scoparia | reverse complement strand
AAGAAGAGATACCGTAGCCTCAGCAACTGTCGCATTTCTTCAAAAATAGCAGCCTCTGTTTGTGGCGACCACTGGTATCAATATAATGAGATCACAGGATTCCTTTTTGAATCTCTCTACACCTTCAACAGCAATCTTAAACTGGATCTGATTCCATGTAACTGTTAACACAGCAGGTAACTAACTTTACAAAACCATCTAACAATTACTTATGTTAAGAAGCAGAATATTCTGTAGCTTCTATCTTAGAATCAAATCTCAGAAACACAATTCTAAAAAAACAAACCTAAATACTTGGAGCAACTTCTGAATGAAAATCATAAAAATAAATTGGAATAATCTCTAGAATACAAATCAAGGAGACAATAAATAGTCATGGAGTACCTTCCATAAAAGGAATCTTAGCTTTAGTAGCATTTTGCTTCAAACTGATCAATGCGCCAGCTCTAAAGTATCAGCAACAAACCAGAGCAGGTTTGCCAAACCCTTTCTTGATATAATATGCATATTTGTACAAGTAGTTTTGTTTTTCCAGACCCTGAACATTTAAGCATGAAGCAAAAATTATAAAGGCGAAGATCAGAGTCAAGTTTGTATACAAGAAATGAGAAAAAGATAGAATCCAGACACATAGATACCTCTACAAACTAACATACCTTGCAAACCCACAAACATGACACACTTTGCTTCCTTTCTTTGGAGTAAAGGATGCTTCCCAGCATCCAGAATTTTGCAGAGCTCATGAAACAGCCTAAAAGAAAGTATCTTAATTAGCACTTTAGCAGAACTACAAAATGCTTTCATTAACAACAAAATAAAATTTTCAAAAAGTCCTTCATGAATGTGAGGACAGGCGTTGTTCATAGGAATAAGTGATTGTTTGAAGGATTATTAATTACACAAGAGAAAATTTTCTCTGTTTGTTTTAATGGCACAGAAGTACATGGGGTATTGAGGCAGGATCAAAACCTCCTTAATCCCACTAAAGTAATACTGATAGGATTACAGGTTGGATTTCTCCTACTAATAAAACAAAACCCTTTGATCTCCAACTCATTCCCATCTCAACAAATGATAGGGATACATTTTGGCAAATTCACAATAAATAATTCCCATCCATTCACTATCATCATATTTCTATAATCCCCATCTCACTAAACAAAATGTCGCAATGTAAAGAAAATAACCTAACCACATAATCATTTTCTTCACAAGAAAATGTTTTCACAATTTACTTCAATTATCGCACCAACACGGACAATGAACTTATACACTAGTACAACAATAATTTATTTTCTTCATCAATTTAATCTCCACAATAAAGCTTAAACATTTCAGTCACTTGTTCAGTCTCCCACTACTGCAGCAAATGAAAACTTAAATATTCACACACATTGCCTCACAAATCACAGTACAGTAAGAATTACCCAACCCTGGACACGCTCCCATGTATGTCGCTAAATGTGTATCCTAATAAGTTTCTGGGATCTGAATGTTCCATATCCATAACTAACAAGCCTGCACCTGAACATGAGCAAGAGACAAGAGCTTGCCAATTGAAGAATATGTCTATTGTCACAACTCACAAGAGCCACCAGCCTAGTAACTACAACAAGTCGAGCAGCTTATTTCTTCATAGGGAGATGATTGTATAGGAATCCTCTTTAAATCAATAATCTGAACCTCATGAACGATCCCCCCAAGCAATCAACCAAAAAGCTGAAATGCTTGAATTCTTCTAAAGCTACAAACCTACAATGCTTGCACAACCTATTTCAATCAGTCAGCAATTCACCTTTCAATCTTCACAGAAAAAATTCATGCAATAAGTCATCGAGAATAAAACACACTAAATCTTAGCTACGAATATATATCAAATTAGAAAGCAGATGATAAAAACGGAACTTCTAAGAAAAACATAAATTTCAACAACAGATCTCTGCTAAAAAGTGTATAGAAAAACAGAATAAGTTCAAATTTCACTTCATCTCTTTATGACAATTATTCTCTGAACTACAAAATAATCTATTTTCGAATATCAACTCCACACAATCTAACATACCATTACTTCCAAAAATCAAACCAACAAAACAAAAAATTTCAAAATCAAGCCCTAAATTACGCCCAATCGCAAACTTAACCCTACCTGGTTGAATGATACGACGCCTTGTATGACCAGCAGCAAATCATCAAGATTAACGATCTTCTTAATATTGTTACTCATATCCCTCAACAAGCTTGAATTGGAACATCGCTTGCAAAGAGCACGAGTATTTCCTTGAGACAATCATTGAGAACTTTCTCGTCGATGATCGTGGCATTGCTCATCTGCTGGAGAGCACGCGAGATGCCCAACCCTAATTGCGCTAACACAGATGCGAATTGATTCGGAACCTGGAAATTGGGATTAGAAAAACCTAGAATTGGGATTTGTTGAGGTTGGGCTTGTGAACTGCCAAATAAGTAACTCGATTTCGGAAGAAAGGGATGAAAAAGACAAGAAAGGAATTGGGATTGAGTTATTGAAAAAGCATGGCAAAAAAGTCTATAACATGTAAATGGAATTTCTAATCAATCCTGAATTCATTTAAGAAATTGCCATTAACTTACCCACAATTGGGACATATTAGAAAAAACTATCCGGATCCCCAAAATAAAAACAATACACCACTTTCCAAAAATTTAGAAAACCTACCACTCAGGCTTTTCTGATGAAATGAAACACACTCCGCTAGTGGGTCCACCAGTATTCATTTTTCCTCTCGCAATTCCGGGCATGTTGGGTCACCCCACGTTCATTCTTAACCCTACATAATTGACCATTTATTCCTAAATTAAAACTTACCAACTCCTCAATTAATCCATCTTGACTTTCATTCTCTGCTCTCATGTTTCCTCTCTTGTATCATTCGATCTTCATCATTCTCTCTAATCATCCATCTTTCTTCTCTCTCCTCAAATCTACCTCACCCTCTTCCTCAACACTGCACGTAGTCACTCACCGGCGGTTGCTCCCTCACAGCAGCTTCGATCACGTGCCTTGACTCACGGACTCTGCTCCCTCACGGCTACTCCCTCACGCGATCCCTCTACGGCTACTCCCGTCACGGCGGTCCCTCACGGCGTTCCATTAGCTATTTTGGCTGTAATCACTGCCTTGACTCACAGCTAACTCTCCTCACAGTCACAAACTGTCACGAGTCACTCACGGCGCCCCACCACACAACCGCCTCACCGCCCGCCACGAACGCACCCTCTCTCCACTCGCAATCCTCTTCGTACCCCCTCTCCTCCTATCACCATCACGCACCACTCCCAACACCCCGCCATATCCTGCGACCCTGCCTCACTCACTTGCTTGCTCAAAACCACACCACCATCATTTTGTTACTCGAAAATAAGCTTTTAGTTCGATCAATTGGATTTTTGGATCGAAAAAATGGATTTTTTTGGATCGAAATTGTCAGTTCAGACCCGCTTTGACTGAGGGAGTGCTAGTAGACTCATAAACTCACTGTAGCAAAACCCAAATGTCGAACAAATTTCTGACTCATGTAATTCGAATGCTGCTACTCTTGACTAGTCTAATGTTCAAGAGGTACTCTAAATGCTAAGGGGATGAGATTGACTATATCACACCAATTGAAAAATGGGAAGCATTTGCTCAATACAGTGTTCTAAAATTGAAAAAGAAAATGCAAAAGGAAGGAATGACAAGGAGTGAGCAGGAGTGAGAAAAAAGGGGGAGAAGGGATTCAGAATGACAGGTTGGGGTGGATTTAGGGTAATTAATTGATTTAAGTAATGTAAAATGATAATTTCATAAAATAGGGAAGATTTTGGAGGGAAATGAAGAATAGGTGGGACCCACACGCAAAATGTTTTGTTTTTGCCGGAAAACAAAGTGGTAGTGATTTCTAAAATTTTAGGAGAAATGGGTAGTTGTTTTATTATTTTGGGGAATCCGGGTAGTTTTTCTAAATATGTCCCATAATGTGGTAGTAATGACAATTTCTCTTCATTTAATAAAACAATCCACAGCATATTTATATGAAGTTTTGTAACTATGTGCAATTTTTGAAGGTCAATAATTGTTTTTTAATTAATCTTAAAATTGCACATAATTACGAACTCATGTAACTATCCACGAGAATTGATTAATAATATCATCTCCGGATTGATTAGAAATTCCCCTCCTAAATTCTACTAAATCTCAAAAATTACTTTTTATTCCAGCAAAGAACTTATCTACTAATCTTTAATGAAATGCTCATACAGACTATCATAATATTGTATGAGTACAAGGAGAATCCTACCTAAATAAAAATTTCTGTTAGGAATCGAGTAACAGATAAAAATAAATACCGAAACGAAAAAGAATAGAAGTACAATAAGAAAAATAAAACATCAAATTTTTGACGTGGAAAACCTCTTCCTAGGGAGAAAACACGGTCCCGATCTCTAAGAACGAAACAGCTTACTATAATTATTTCGGGACGACAAAGGATACCACTAAATACAATATTACAATATGTGTTTAAGACAAAGTGCTACATGTACCCTTAACAATGGTATTCCACTACACAATCCTAACACCTCCCTAATTGTGTTTATCTCACAAATTACTCCCTCTCACTTGTTTTGTGTATTCTTCACACTAATACACTCACACTACTACTTCTTTTCACTCTTTTTGTTTTTCTTCTTCTACTTACCCTTGGCAAACTCACGACATGCACTAAATAGGCAAACATTGTCTTGCTCCCCAAGCCTATGCCACTTGCATTAATCCACCTTCAAGGTCAAACTCTACCATCTAGGCTACTAAGTACATGCATGATACTCTTACACATACAACACCACTTCACACGCCACTTTCCCTTTTTTTTCTTTCTTTCTTCTTTCTTCTCTTTTTATATTATTATATAATAATATAATAATATATAATATAATAATAATATATAATAATAACAATATCAAAATACTACTATGTGATTTGGGGAGATTAACCCAACAATTACAAGGGACCAACCATGATGATAGTAGTCCATAAAAATATATACCATACATACAAGAGATGATAAAACATCAAAGGCTTATAGCCAAACCAGTAACATAAAAGGAGATGCATGACTTGTATCAAGTCTGCATAACACCACCACCATTGAAAGCTTATTCAGCAAAGCAGCACAATGATCCCAAAAGGGTTTTAACACTTGGCATACCTCGTCCAAACTTGGCTAGTTCATGAGCAACCATATTAATTATACTTGCGAGGAACATACATGATTCGATTTACCCAACGACTCCACAATCTTGCTGCATCCCAAGCACTGGACCAAAAATGTTTCCCAAAGTCTGCGGGGTTCTAAGCATTTAACCACTTCAGAGGCATCCAATTCGAGGTCAAAATCATCATAACCCAAGTTCTCCATGAATTGAAGTTCAAATAGAGCAGCACGAAGTTCTTCCATAGCTGCATCCGTGGCTTTCATCTTGATTTGCAAAGCCCAACGATTCCACCTTCCATCAGCTCCTCGAGCCACACTCCTCCACCAGTGGCATGTCTCCTCCCATCCCAAGCTTGCCATCCACGTTCACTTTCACCCTATCAGGGAGGGTGGTTGCCACCTAAATTGGTTTGAGTAGTCTGAGGAAGCAGGCTCCTTACCCCTGCATATAGCAATAGCAACAACCAATCATTGAGCGAACCTGTTTAGCGTAAAACGAAGGTGCATGACATTGAGTCAAACACAGCCTGTTGCGCACAATACCAAAGTTGCCAAAAAGCAATGCAACAAAGCTCGAAGCAAAATTATCAAAGAAAAAATTAACTTCAACCAGGAATACAATCAAGGGAAAAAATAATATTGAACATCTATAGTTGCTTAATTAATTTTAACTCGAAAAATTTTCATCCAAAGGGCTTTGAAGTGGTGCAATCCCTAAAAAGTGAAGTAGATGTCTCCACAATGACACCTGTAACAGCAAAGAGAAAAGTTAGGAATAGAGAAGCAAGGTAACAGCCACAAGTAAAATAAATGACAAAATATTCCAAACAAGCAATCCTATATTTATAGGGTATGCCAAGTTTCCATAATTTTTCCAAGAAAAAGGAAGGAAAAGCTAACATTAAGAGGTTTAACAATTAACCTATAGCAAGATTTAATAGTAAACAAACCCCAAGAACTTTCCTTCCATTCTCAGAATCCTCAACCCCACCCGACACATGAAATAGGAATTTTAGTAATTAAACCAGAATCATTAGTAAAATGATCATCAGTAAAATCCAAGCCCATCTTTATGTGTAGCAACTTCAATGTGAATGTTCGAAATCTCATCAATCACAAGATAGAGTGTTTTTCCCAACCCAATCCACCAAAGTGAAGCACTCCTCCCATCTCCAATGTTCTTATTAGTGTCCTTAGCACATTTTTACTTTAAAATATCTCTCCAAAGGGAACTAGAAGCTCTGGAACTAGCATCAATAAAATGTGGAGTATTCAAATGCCTAGCTAAATATATCTAACCCATACTTTTGAGGCTCCATTAAGATTTTCCAAGCTAGTTGGCCATGAAGCTAAATTCTCACTCCTTAAGCCTTCTCTCTAGACCACCAAATTAATAGGTTGACAAATTCCCCCCACTTCATCCTAGGAGATAATGAGATCTATCAACTTGTTTCAAAGGACCTTTCTACAATGTTTTCCATCTCATCCAAAACAGAAACAGGAGAAGGTTAGTTTGCATTGCATAGATAGGTAAGAGCTTAGAACTGTTGTATTTAATAAGAGATAGACATGACCGCATTTAACCCTTATGCTTGCCATTCCTATTCACTCCTATTTATGAAGCATATCCTCATAATCAGATTCCAAGCTTATAGTGCCTCCAAACGAGCCTAACATTCATCTCCGAGAACCAAAATCACTTATCTCATGTCATTATGTCATTAAGAATCACATGCATATGAAGGTGAACATAAATTAGACAAATAAGCACAAAAATTACCAAAAGGCAGGAGATAAGTGACATATGATCATCACTGAGAATGAAACCAATAATTTCCCCTCCAAAACTGCCTTATGGAACTCAATGGCGGACAACCCTCTCAAAAATACTGATACTTAAATAAGATAGAGTATATTTGCTCAATTTATTTTTACTTTGAACTTATTTCTTATCCTCGTCTTAACTTATTCATACAAATATTGTTTAGCCAAATGACTTAAAAGCTATCAATAAATGATGTCACTCCAATTTTAACACATGAGGCTACAATTGATCAATTTATAAAAAAAATAGTACAGTACTGTTGAAACTTTCGCTAACTTATTTCATCCACTCAAATTTAGATTAGTTTAAGCTTAGCAACCTCCATGGGGGGAAATTCTAAACAATCTCGGAGATTGTTTTAATAAAACAATCCAGTGTCATTGTTATATGAACTCCGTAATTAAGTGCAACTTAGGGTTAGTAAGAAACATATACTTTGACCTAAAGGTGCACTTAATTACGGAGTGCCATATAACAACTGTACTGATGTTTATTAAACAATCTCTAGATTGTTTAGAAATCTTCCTCTATGGGTACATGATAACTAGGGGTGAGCGGGACCGGGTACCGGATTTTTAGGACCCGAACCGACTGGTTCCAAAATCTGGAATCGAACCAGTTGAACCGGTTATTAGTTTAGGAATCGGTCCCGGAACCGCTGGACCGGTTCGGGACTGGGTACCCATTTCATATAATTTGTTTTTGCAAATTAATTTTGAGGTTGTAAAAAATTATCTTTATAAATCCCTTCAACTTGAAACATACTTGCAGCAATCTATCGGTGATAAAATCGTCAAAGAAAGAAATAATCTTTGAGCTTGTAAAAATAATCTTTAGGCCCATGAATCATTCTCTTTGTATCCTTAGTGTATGAATAGTTTAACACGAGAAGGAAATGGATTTTAATGTAAGAAAAATAGTAGAATTACTTATATAACAGTTCCAAACATTGGGTAACCGGTACCAGAACGGAACACAAGGGTACCAGAACCGATACCGATTCCACTGGGACCACTGGGTCCAAATTTATTACCCGGAACCAGAACCAGTTATTATCGGGTCCCATTTTTGGACCCAAACCGGACCCAGTTACATCAGTCCGGTTCAGAACGACGGGTCCGGACTGGTTCCGGTAACGACAAGAGGTACTCAAATCACAATAACACTAATTATAAAAAATTAAGTTGGATACATCCATTGAAGAAAATTACCAAGAACTGATTCCGCACCCTTCAACTGATTTGTAACTATTTTATTTATTTAAGAAATCGTGATTTTATGTTAAGAAGAGAATGTGAATTTCGAGAGGTGATGTGTGCAGAGATCACCTGCCAAAAATTACCAAATAATACCGCCTAGTTTTACTTTATTAAGAAAAAGATTAAATACAGAACAGTTAGATGTCAACTCCTTATTTCCATCTCACCCTTAATCATATTGCAAAGACTTCAAGCCTCAACTACAATTAACCTTATACAATTCACCTAATTTAGGTTGAATAAAGCACCAATGCTATGGAAATGAAAACAAACAATAAATAAATAAATATTAGTGAGTGTAAAAAAAACATTGAAAATTAGTGAGTGTAATGAAATAGAGCAAATTAAATAAGTAAATAAGTGTAAATGAGAAAATTAACAAAAAATAGTGCAGCCAAAGATACAATGAGAGCCAATGTACATTCTTTGTAAGTAAAACAACAAAAGGTTAAAATGGTAATATAGCTACAGTTAGATAACAGAACTGTTAGCTATTTTAGCCGACTCCTTTATTAACTTCCTGGAACTGTACTCTATAAGCCACAGCATAAAAAATTTGGGTCAATTGAAGTTGGGAAGGCACAAATAATTATGGCAACAAGTAGCCCAATCTAGCCTTACTTATCCAATCCAATATCAAATGGCAAGTAAATTGGGCAGTTTTGGCACCACCAATTGGTTTCTCCCCCACTTCAATGAACCCAAAACAGCAATTTGCACAAGAAGAAGGATTCATTGGTGTTTTCAAAAACAGCAAATTGTTCGAGTTTTATCGGATTGTGTGTTTGTGGTCGAGCTGCTTCATGTTCAGGCCCAATTCAGCTGAACCCACTTCACGGCTAACTCGCGTGACTCTCTTCCTTCTCCTACTCCTACTCTACTCCTACTCCTCAGGTATTTATCTTGATTTGACTCTTTTGATTGATTAGGATCATTCTAATTGTACCAATGAAAAATAGAATTAGAATTTTGTGTGGTTATATTTACAGCTGCATTTGTTTGTATGCTTTTTAATTGATATATTTTGAGTCGAAGTCGTTTATGGATTAATGAACGATTCATTTTCTCCCCAAGCTCGTAAATGATCACCTCGCCACGGGATGTTCTTATATTTACAAAATGTCTTTACAAAAATGTTTTGGAATCGGGATGAAAGCTTTAACCACCTGAGCTACGCTCACTAATTCGTTCTTGACAACGCAGGATGACTTACGTACGTGTTGAAGTTAGCTACTGGTTCTGTTTGGGCGCAGCTTTGATTAAATATGGAAGCGCTATCGTACAACATAAACAGACCCAACATCAGCCTGGCTTTGTGATGATTTCAGCTCCTGCAGTAATAGCTGTTTGCTTCTAATACATAGTCGCAAAGATAATTCACATGAGATGCCACGACATTGTTGGAGCAATGTAGAGAACAGAGCCAAGAAGCAAACAGAAATCTCTTGTAAATTTTGTACTTCTATTAGATCTATCCTTCATTGTAATAATTGAAGCTCGTTGCGATAATTAATCTGTTTGCGTTGCCAAACATATTTACAACTTACAAGAGCTCCATAGTCTTTCTCTAGTTCCTAGTTCCACAACTGTAGTTGAAGCAACACCTTGGAATCTATTTGTGACAATAATCATATTGCATTGATCTGTTTAGTAAAATTTCAAACTAAATTGCTTCCTTCATGGTGTAATAGAATATTGTATTCCTTTTGAGAAACTGGAACAACAGAGTTCAGTAACTATGGTTTGTTTTATGTCGTAAAATGACCCAAAAAAAAGGGATCAATTCAACTAACTAGATTATCATGACTTAAAATTTTAAACTCATTGGCAATTCAAAAATTGATAACGACACCAAACCCTAAAAAAAGTCTATAATTTATCAAAGAAATTACATTCCTAAAGCAGGAAGTATATCACACACACCATCCTGATGGAAATCTCCATTTGATCAGTTATTCAGTTTAGAAAGGTCTACCGTCTACACTTGCGCATTACATTATAACAGGTGATAAAAGGCACCTCAGGTTTTTTAGTCATCTACAAGATGCGCAAAGAATCAAAAAATTTGCCACATCTGTGCTGAAAGCAACCAATATCGTTCACTTTTCAGCTGCTTTCTCTGAGCATTCAAATGGATGCTCCACAACAAACGATCATTGAATCAAAGTTGTAATCAGAACTACAGTTATCTCTCACATTTTAGACCATTTGCCACAGACCTGCAACAGCCATTTTCAACTTAGACATGAAATGACGCATAAACTATTGTAACTCCAACAAAAAAAAAAAAAAAGATTGGTATACATTAAACATATGAAAGATTCTGAACATACACCTTCCCTAGCTTTATGCCTACCTTGAGCGTTAATGTCTGAATTTTAATTTATACTAAGCAGGAAAGTTAAACTATCCAACCAAATATTAGGATCAGAAAGATGCTGGTCGAAATTTCCTTGTTTAGTGAAATGTTCCTCAGTCTAAATCCAGAGTAAGCAAGTATCATGCAACAATGCCAACAATATAATCTTGTTTTCAATGTGAAAAGAGTGTCAATTTTTATTTCATCATATACTTAAATACTTTTGCTATTTTTTTCCAGCATTACAAAATATGTAAACTTTTGGCTTTGGATCCTACACCTATGCATCTATGAATTTGTTGATCGTGTAAATTCAATAGACCCTAATCAGGCTTTGAACTACAGCAAAGAAACTCAACAATTCTGAGAAATCTTGTGAATCTAGCAGATATAAGACAATTCATCAGATTCCATTGCATGAGAACGTGTAAATGTCCCGGAAACAGCACAAAAATATTGGTCAACACAAATGTGCATTGTGGAATGTGAAAGTCATTATTAGATTTTGAAACAAAAATGGTCAACTAAACTCAATTGACACTTGATACACTCAGGGATGACAAATAAAGCAGGAAAAGTGAAAATGAGACCACAAAGTATGAGAAAGGTTTTAACTGAGTCATTGCGGAAAGCTTGCCGTTAAAACTGATGAGATCAAAGGGAGAATGAAGCCAAAAAAAAAAACTTTTAACCATGAAATACTAATAAAAGTATAATAAATAATCTTTCAGCTGGTCGATCAACCCAGATTCCTGAATAACTTTACAATAGGTCCGAATAGGATAAGCCACTCTAACTGATATTTTTTTACAAAAATAAAATAAGTAAATAACATTTACAGCAATATGATAGGTCATTATGTAATTAGTCGCCCTAGACCCCTAGTATACTAATCCCAGGGTCTCCAAGACCAACTGACTTCAATGTAATATAGTGCCAGCACTGCCAAGACCATTAATATATAGTGTGAATTTCTAAACTAATTGACCCAAGTTCAACAACTAAACACATTCTAGRAAACAATTGAATATCTTCACAATGTGTTAGTCTTGTAGCCTAACCTTCTCCAAATATAACAAAAGAATAGTAGCCCTTCCTAGTCATCACAAATTCCATCCCATAAATGAAATATTGCCTTGTTGTCATCTTTAGTAAATACATTTTTGAGAGGAGCATCGACCACTTARRAGGAGCAGCCCAAGGCTTAATATACTCCCTCCGTAACGAAAAACTTTCAACAGTTTCTATATTTKGGTGTAACAAAAAACWTTYAACAATTGTACAATTTTCCTTATTTGGTAATTTTTAAATACAAATATCTCACCTAACTCACAATTACTTTATTTTTTTGGGGACCACTATACTAATATTCAATCTAAACCACAATTGTACTACATTTTTTGGGGACCACTACACTAATATCCTACCTAACCCACAATTACCTTATTTTACATCGRAAAGTGTGCTAATACAACTGTTGAAAGTTTTTCGTTACGGAGGGAGTACATTTTTGCRATTAAATCTGTCTTCTWACCAATTATGGAGCCAAGATGCATCCATTAAATAATATTTCAGCAATTGACACAACGAAATGTTAGATAAGGACAACAGAGCAGACATTGAAAGCCTGCTATAGGTAATATACGATGAGGTTGCAAGGCAAAAATAATTTACCCGGCAAAATTTTTCAATTTATTCCACGGATCATCCTGATCCTCTGACTCCTTGCTTTCTTTTGTATCATCTGTACTAGCCTGAGTCTCCGTCACTTCAACTATAACAAATCAGAGATCTCATCAGTTTCTCATTATCCAAATTAAAACAGAACAGGGAAAAAAAATTTGTAGATTATGCTTAATCCAAAAAGATTTTTCAACAAAATTTACAGTCTATAATATTTAAGCCTTTTCAGCTTCTGATTACAATGGACTAAGACAAACAAATCAATAACTGTCTTTTACTAGAGGGGTAATCAACCGCCTTGAAATCAAGTAAAAAATTTCCTTTCATGATTGTAGGGGTAAGGCCTCAATACAGGGCTTTATCAGACACGGATACCTCACAAGCTACTTGAGCTTGACTCACAAAAATGCACAAGGTTGTATACACCACTCACCTAGCTAAAACCTCACGAGAGGGACGAGGGTATTGATATGTTAGGGATTTTAACAAGATATCAAGGCCAACAAAATTTCAGCAGCTCTTCTTGTATAGAAAAGGGGAAGTTCAACTCACCAGTTGGTCGAGGTTGAGGACGAGGACGTGTACGGCTGCTTTTCGTGGTGCTAAGAACAGCAAGTTCTTCAAGCAGTTCACGTTCTTGAACACTGGAAAAAAAAAATCAAGTTTAATAATTGATAAAGCTGTTCTACTTGAATGATGCAGAGGAATTAACTAAGCAAATGAACATTAAGAATTGAGACATATACAAGTTTTCTATTTCAATAAAATGACCAGGGGGTTCAAACCCAGGCATCAGCTGGAAAACAGAAAGGAGCATTGTGCTCTTCTATCTCCTCTTATCCTTTGAAAGTTTTATGTTTAATMATTAATCATAGCATTAAGTTTCTTAGTAAACCATTTGAATTGAAGAGTCCAATAGTWAGGATAACATTATCCTTACCACACACACCCACAAACCAATCAACCAATTTGAATTGAATATGTAACATGAATTTAAAATCTAACACAACACTTGAATTAAAATGATGAACAAAACTCACAAGTGGTCCTMTGAGCTTTGCAGACATGACATGTAAAATTGAAAACACTCCACTTCATCATTGAAATTTGGGTTCTTTGAAACATAGTTTTGGTCTACCGTCATACAATATACTCCTTCAGAACTATTGTGTAATTTTCACATCGATACCCTACCCTTAAGTCCTAACCACTTACAGAAGAACTACTGATAACAGTGATAAGTATAACAACAGACTTGGTATTGCTAGCAGTACATCACAATGTTGTGCCATCATTATGAACCCTGCAGGTTGAATTTTCACTCAATATTTAGGGCACACAATAAGATGGGATAAAGAGGAAAGGCTTTGTTTAATCTGTAGTAAGTTTTTGATATACAAATCATTGAGATTCCTTCATCTTGGACAAACTCACAAACCATAATTTCTTATTTAGTGTTAAATCTCTAACAGCCTCTCAGTGTTATAGATAAAACCTTGTGCCATATAATTGCACTAAATCACAGTCCACTTATTGTAATCAACTTAGGAGTACGAAATAACTTGATCGCTAACCAGAAAACTCTCAAGGATAGACAGATGGTCACAGATCATAAAGAGCTAAAAAATATAGCAACAGGGTAACTGACCACCATCACAAAAAGTTAAATGTATGGCATACATCATGCCGCATAAAAATAAATGAATGTGCAAATTTTTTTGCTCACACTGATCCTTTGTATAGTAACTTTAACAGTAAATAAGTGATCGCCGGTTAGGAGGGTCTATTCAATTTTGGTACACCCTTCTTAGCAAGAACAAGGACATCTCCCAGGTTGAGTACCAGGTGGAACTCTAAATCATGGTCCTTCAACAGTCTCTTACCTATTGAAAGAAGGCAAAGTCCAGTAGAATTAATGAATATTATTAAAGTATGTAAAGTTATAGACTGTTTATTGAAATTCAATAAAAGTTAGAAAAGAAAAATCCAGATCAGTTTAGAATTGAATATATGATCAAACACCCTCAAAGAAAATTTGGGTAAGCTAGGAGATATTATAGTATCAATGTAAGTCATAAGATTCAATAGATGCAGTACACATGTCGTCTTGATTAGAACCACGGCTTGTGAATTAGCCTATAGAAGTTGATATATTTCAAAAAAGTGCAGGTATCAAGTAATAAGGAGAAAAAGCCACCATGATGGTTTTCACAACTCTAAATCAGTAAATAGTCATGATGCGAAAAAGTTATAATCAGTAGGCATTACTCATCTAGATTTCAAATTCACTGTTCTACAACACATAGGTAGAGCCCAGAATAATGGAAAGGATAAGAAAATATTGTATTATTATGTTTATTTTTTGTCGACATGCATCAATCTATGCTATAAGCCTATAAAGTATAAACTATCGCAGTGCAATGCATGTGTTGGCAAGAATTATGGAAAGCAACCAAGTGAAGAAAACTTTAAGAGAGGCTTGGACATGAATGATACTTAGCTATTTATATTCATGCACCAGCTATTTACTATCGCGGAGAACGATCGCAATTCATAAAAATTCGACCCTTTTAAAGTTTAAACTAAGTTCATCACACGACCAAGAAAAAAAAAAATACAGATCACCATTAAAAGAATATTGTAGCTGCACCATCCTAGAAGATAACCAACACACAAAACTATCTGTTTATCAAGTCTGTAACTTTGTTCAACATGATCCCATCTTAACTACAGAATGGCTTACCTTCACAAAAGTACCCAGTATGGCTTCTATGTAGCTAATTGAATGCTGAAAGAAGATTATACCATCTCTTTGAATATCTGGTATCTCTTCAACATCGAGATAAACATAAAGTCTCCTGGGGGTCCCACCCTGAAACTCCAGAAAGTTCTGTCAATGGAAACAATGAAGCAGCCTGATCAATGTGGAAGTACAGAATACGATAGACATACCCCTTTGGTGCAGCGTCGCCCTCCCCAGCAACCGAAGAATACTACCTTGCTGACCCCAGGAGGACTTTGACTTTAATATCCTTTTTGACAAACGAGTCGTCCTCACCAGCACATTTGCGACAATATTCAGATCAATATTCACCATTGCACCACATGTTGGACATACAGAGACTAATAACCATAAATGAAATATAAGTTCCTTCTCAAATATATAATCAGTAAATCAAGATTTGAGATCATAGAATCACAATTAACATCAATAATAGAGTACAGAATGCAAATACAAATGAAAGCGCGCACTATTGAAATGCTACAGCAACATCTTACTTCAGTAAGGCATATCACTCAACAAAATTATATTACTCCCTCAGTCCCATATATATATTCCACCTTTGACTTCATCCAGAAAAAATTTCCCATATTATTCTTTTGGCRTGGTCCACCGAATAAGCAAAACTTTCTATGCCCTTTTCTCCTCATATTATATTGTTTTCTCTCTTCCATTCCAAAACAACCTCACCACTTTATTTATATTTAAATTCCACGATAATATTACCATACTACGCTACCTTTATTATGATCATAAAGCAAGTGGTTTGGAAGACAGATTATGTAGTCATACATAGAGATCTTCCTCCTCCGTCTCCTATGATAAAAAACCCCATTCTCATGCAAATCCATTTCCTTCATATCCTTCCTTACTCCTTCCAACCAATTCATTTTTTTTATCTCAATTCAATATGAATTATGATCATAGAGCAAGGCTTTGGAAGAAAGATGACCAACACCAATAAAAGAATCAATGAGGAATTGAGGATGATATCATATTGGTTTTGGGACAAAAGGGTACATTCTCTTAGCAATTGCACAGAAAAAATTTGAGGTACAAAGAAAAAAAAAAGTTTTAAAAAAATAAAATAGAAAAATGAAAAGGGAAAAGGAAAAGGAGTAAAATTTTAACACATTATGCTTTTAAACAATTGGTTTTAAACAAGGACCTTAATAAAGTAAGACAGAGTATCTCCTCACCTGTGAAAACATACCAAAAGGTGTCTGCTCAGTTCGCATCACTTGACCCCTTCCTCCACAAGTGGAGCATATTCTCATCTTAGAGCCAACTTTTGCTCCAGTTCCAGAACAAGTCTCACAGGTCTCCAAATGAGAAAGCTCGAACTCTTTTTCCACCCCAAATATGGCCTCAGAAAAACCTAAATTCATGTCGTAGCTGAAACACTTTAAAATCACGAGTCAACTTCATCATAGATTATAATTTCTCGTAAGAGAGGAAAGAAAAGTTTGTGCACAAGATAAAGTCTTGACAATTCATCAAATTGGGCAAGCTTCAACATTAAAGCTTGGAGCCTTGGACCATCAAGAGCTAAACTAAGCAAGGGGAAAAGGCATGAAAAACTAATGGACAGAGAATTCCTTTTAAATTTTAGATTGCTTTGACTCACCGTATATCTTCACCTTTGGTAACTGTAGGACGACGACGTGCCCCAAATGCAGAATCCATCCCAGGGAAGCCACCCATACTTGCTCCAAAGAAAGTCTCAAACAGATCAAATGGATTGGTCTATAAAGAAGAGAAGGGTTTAGTAGACAACACAAATCAAAAGTGGTAGCACAAAAAGGGAAATATAATGAGAAAATTGAAAATTTGCAATACCGTGTAAGCACCAGCTGCTCCTCCAGCACTCTTCAGCCCATCTTCACCATACTGATCATACAAAGCCCTCTTTTTGTCATCTGATAACACCTGACAGTATTATACTTCAGCGTTCAAAAGGTAATATGAAAAGGTTTGGACTCCGGAAGTTTTACAGATCATAAATGGAATGCGCCATACCAAAACCATGTCCCAGCATTAGATCCCACAAGAGGACGAAACATAAAGCTACACAAGTGCTTCTAAACTAAAACATTGACACCCCAGATTTACAGCTCCACTAGATCTTGCTAGACAGACTCAGCACAAAATCTTTGGGTGATAACAATCAATTTTTTCTTAGTTTTTGCCTCTTATGTTCTTCTCTGGGTAAGCCGAAAGCAGGAATTTGCATCTAGTATGATAATAAGATATAACAGTTAAAAATCAGTAATTTGATGCTTCTTTTACTTAACAAAATATCACC
>SNQN01011946.1:0-17453 GCA_008642245.1 Bassia scoparia | reverse complement strand
CCCTTCATTTCGCCTGATGGTATGTCCGAAGAGTAGCAATGCGATGCATTTTGAATCGAAAAACGAATGTGTTTGAGTGTTTTTGAGAGAGAGAGAATAGATGTGTCTTGGGATTTGTGTCTGTTTGAAGTGTATGAAAGTCGTATCAAGTGAAGGTGTGAAGTCGTGTGACGACTGAGCATAGGCAAGCAAGTATTTAATAGGCACGAGGCAAAACGGAGGCAATGGAAACCCTGCGTATATAGCTGAGGATGAGCGTATATACGCAGGTGGGGAGTCGTATATACGCTCAACTCAGCGTATATACGCTCCTTCACTTTCCATAAGGTTTTGCAACTTCGTATGGCAATGAATGAGCGTATATACGCAGCAAATGGAGCGTATATACGCTCCTGATGAGCGTATATACGCTCATCATCTCGTATATACGCATACGCTCAATGATTTCGTATATATTTTCAAAAACCTCGAAATATTTTGATTTCCTCCGATTTTATTCGCGATTTCCTTGATTCGACGTACCTAGACACCCTTGCTCTCCAAGCAAGGAGTTCTAGAATGTTCTAGAAGGCTCCACGTATTTCCGGAGTATTTTCTAATTATTCACGTATTTTCTGCGTATTCTGCGTATTTAATCATTGCAAATTCATAGAAAATCATAGAAAAATCAGAAAAATAATTTAAAAATATTGGCGGATTCAGAAAAATGTGACGAACACGATGAAAAACAAAAAGCACGAGAATCGCCAGCGTAATTTGTTTGAAAACCTTTGAGTTTATCGAGAAAACCGAAAGAAAATATGTTTGCCTTGTATTTGACCTTTGCTCAATAGTTCCGAGTACGACCTCACGTATTTCCAACTTTTGTGAGTTCAAAGCATCTTTTCTGAGTCGAAACAATCGCGAGACGCGGTATGTTTCATCACGGATTACTCATTTGGGGAGACACATTTTCAGGTGTCTACACTCGGTGTTAGAACAATCTGTATCTCCCGTGGTGTGTCGTTGTCGGAGATGTCTACCTTTTTTGTTTGCTCAATGACGGAAGTTTTCTTTTCATGCTCTTCCATTGCCTTTATTAACTCATTCTTATTTTGTTTGTTTTCGAGCTGTGAATTAAAGKATTCATAAAAAGGAAAAGAGGAGTAAGCAGAAAGGAGCATGTTATTGAACTCTGAAGAGAATACAGATAAGTTTGTCTGCGAAGAGACTTGATTGACAAAGGAAAGGGGGAAACTAGGCTACTTGACAGACTCAGGAGGACACTCCCTAGGACTAGTTATCCTAGCTCGTACGACACTAGACTCAGACTCAGTCTCAGATTCAGAATCCTCGAGCATTGGTCCTTCGCCCATGGTGCACTTGATGACCTTGCATTGGTCACAAGTCATGGGGTCGCTTGAGGGTTGATAGGCGTCCGAGACTTCCCTTGACAAAGGGGGAACCAGACTGACTGAATGCTTTCCTCGTGTTGTATTGAAACGCCCATTGGTTAGTGCAACTAATTTCGGGCTTGTCTGATGAATTGGTATTATGAGGATGGACGGGTCAAAAGAAGTTTCGTTTTCTTCAAGCATGCAGATAGTGACCCCTTCATTTGACTTGTTCTTCGCATCGATCACATCTTGCAAAATGTTCCTAAAGGTGAAGCAACCTTCGAGATCATGGCCACGACTTTGATGATATCTGCAYTATTTGTCTGGATTCCACCACACGGGTCTTTCTTCGGGAGCCGGATCAGGATTAGGTTCCAAGGGTTTGACGACTCCTTTGGCACTCAAGTGTTCAAATGCTCGTGCAGGAGAAAAGCTAAGGCGAGAGTACTTGCGCCTTTGGAGGACCTCCCTTGTCACTTTAGGAGGTATAGGAGGGCGACGACCTCTTATTTTAACTAGTGTTGAGGATCGTAACGCTTCACAATTTTCGGTGGTATGCCCATTGCCCTTGCAAATTTTTATAGGTCTCCCTTCGGTGGATGAGATTGCTGCAGAATTATCAAACTAGATTGAATGGTTGAGGGCGGGAGTCCCAAAGTCTGAGCACAGCTTGCACTTGTTACCTAGTTTGAATGTTTCAAATTCCTCCCCAAGAGAGTGCATTCGCGTGGAGAGAGGGTCAATTATGTTGACTAACTCAGTGACAAATCTGTCGAGGCCAGTGATTCGTCATTCAACATCTTATACTCGAGCTCATCACTTTTCCGAGTGTCGAGGGTTTTGTCAATGCGCATCGAATTCTAGCTTAGTGATTTGAGCATCGAATGAATCCAACTTTGCCATAACCTGGTTGATGAGAGAGTTTTGAGTTGCCATTAGTGCAATGGTGTTGATTGGCAGAGTGCGTTTGAGAACCGTGGAACGAACCCTGTATCTACGAGCTCATCCCTTAATGCTTACCCTGTTTGCACATGGACCAAAAGTTAAGTTCCATGTCGAATCAACCTTTGATGCAATGCATGTCTTAGGGGTGATCATTTCCTTGCCAGTTGACTGACTCAAAAATGTAAAAGGTGCATGAACATCGAAAATTTGCCTTTCCCCTTTTTTTTTAATTTTCCACTTTTTTTAGTCATTATTTTTTTCGTTTTTTCGTTTTTTTCTGCTTTTTGCTTTTTTTTTAAAAGGCGAAGTTCAAAGGTCCGACGTCCGTTTACAATTGTATGACTCAACAAAGACGAAATGCCTAATGATTCTAGTTTACAACCACTTCGACATTACGACGCCTAAAGAATGATCACCTTGCTATTTAAGGAGTGTTACACGACTCAGTGACTTGTTTATTACGTATGCAAAGCTAGGATCCTTAGTCTAAAAGCACGTAGCACGTTGTTACGCAAGCATGAACCCTTTATGCAAAAGAAAAACAAAAGTCTAGCCACGTAGAATTAGTTGCTACGTTATCGAACAGGTCAGTCCGGGTGTCCAAGAGGGTCCCATGACTAGKCTCAGAACGATCCTTAACACATCTAGCCCGCTGTAATGATCAAAGGAGGTCAAAACCATTACGTCTTTGTAGTGCACGCAGCCGCACGTCATGGTGGGGATGGGCAACAAGCTTAAGAATTGGTTACATAGGTAGTGCACCAACGCCAATCTTAAGCGGCCCCCCCGGTCTTGTCTCAAGTGTAAAACACACTTATATGAGACGTGATGCCTAGAAAACGGAAAGTCACTGCCAACGATCTAAGTTCAGTGTAATGAAGGATGCCTAAAACAAAATGTCGTATGAAGAACGCTGAAATCGCATAATAATTCGAGTATTGCCCACACATCACTAAAGGTTATAGCTTTAGTGAAATCCCCAATGAAGTCGCCAGAAAACTTTACGGGCGCCGAGGCGCCAACGAGCCGGACTGGGTCCCGTCCCTCTGCTCCTAGGGGTACAATTTAAGGGTAGTTTGGTTTGTTTGATAGAAATGAATTCTTGCTTTTGCATATTGTGAGTATGCTTGGATTTGTGTGTTTATACTCGAAATGAGGAAAGGAAGTCACCACCGCACTTCTTTTGGGAAGCTGTGAAACCCGTTTTAAGCCTTCCCTATAATTGCATAAAGCAAGGCGAATGACTCCTTGTCTAGTAGTGCACCAAAGGTCTGGATTAAGGGACAAAGGTAAGGGTGAAGTAGTGCACAGCACCCCCCCCCCCCTCGCATCTAGCGGCCTCTACTCAGTTATTGCGAGTTAATTGTTCGAAAGACAACAACAAACTATTTTCCGTTTTAAACCCTAACCATGTAAAATTACTAGGCGGGTTTATTTAACAGAATACTATGCAAATAGTGTCTAGTTTGTTGTGGCAAGTGTTGTTAATTCCGTATTTCAGGAGCCTAATGTCGATTGTCCATATTAGGTGTGATACACGAAATTTGCAGGTCCTTGTTAAAGCATGTTATAGTTGTGAAACAAGCATGCAAACACTCGTACGAGGAATATAAAGTTATTCCTTGAGGTTTCTTTTAATTTGAATTGTAAAAATTGTTTGTTAATCAGTATTACATGCAAATTACATAGATAGTCGAATTTCTAAACAAGCATGCAAAAGGGGATTTAGAATTGAGACGTTGGCCTCAAACCTACCCCACAACATGATGTTGAAGACCAAAGACGTAGCTTCGAACCCTTTGGAACCCTTGTTGAACATTTAGAACCCTTGAAAACCTCCTAGATCTATTGCAAAAGAACCTTTGAATATGCTTTTATGTGTTTGAATGTTGTCTGAAAGTGTTTGAGTGTTTCTGAGAGACAGAGAGAGTCGGGCGAGTGAGAGAGAGAGGCCAAGAATTCGTCCAAAGATTGTGAAATGAATAGAGGGGCTCCCTATTTATAGGCAAGGGTCGAAATCGGCCAAAATAGGCAATTTTTGGGCGCAATTACGCCTAAAACTGGGCGTAATAGCGCCCAAAACTGGGCGTAATTGTGCCCAATATTGCCTTGGATTTCGGCCTATTTTCCTTGCCTCTAATAGTGTGAGTGCGATAAAATAATATCGTAATATAATCATACGTGATTTTATATGATTACGGTCTGATATTATTGCGATTTCGGCGGATATTATTGCGATATTCGAGATTGCTTTACCTTGAATAGCGAGATTGTAATGAAATAATATCATAATATAATCGTATAAAATATATACGTGATTTTATACGTTTATAGTTGATATTATTGTGATTGCGGCTGATATTATCACGATGATCAGGATATTTTGCTTCCTCGGGAAGCATGTCTCGAGTCAAAATATCCCGGGATGGTCCGGTTTGCTCGGTTTTGCGTTTTTTCTTAAGAAATTCATAAATATTAAACCATAAATTGAAAAATTATGGAGAAAATATGTAAAATTCTTTGTGAAAAATATGTGCTGTGATAAAATTTCGTGAGATTTGGAATTGTTTTCATAATTTATTTAATTATCGCAAAATTAATTAAATTGTTGAAAATTCCGAAAAATTGCCAAAATGCTTAGAAAAATTCTAGAAAAATTGTTTAAAAATAAGTTAAAATTATTTGAAAATTAAAACTTATTTTTTGAGGTGCTAAATACRTGGAAGAGGTGTCTGGTGCAAGGGAATCTGCCATTTTTAGGGCCTGTCAATGTCCTAGCTTTCTCGATTTGACTTGTGTGTTGCGAGGGGTGTCTTATCTTTGGCCGTTTCGGGCTAGGGAAAAATGTTTGTATCCACTACACCAAAGGTTGGATTAGGGGACAAGGGTAAAGGTGAAGTAGTGCAGAACACCAAATGTTTGTATCAGGTTACTAGGCGGGTTGTTAAACAAAATACTATGCAAATAGTGTCTAGTTTGTTGTGGCACGTGTTGTTAATTCCTTATTCCAGGAGCCTAATGTCGGTTGTCCATAGTATCTTATTAGGCGTGAAACACGAAATTTGCAGGTATTTGTTAAAGCATATTATATGTGTGAGACAAGCATGCAAGCACTTGTGCGAGGAATTGAATGTTATACCTTAAGATTGCTTTTAATTTTAATTTTCGAATTGTTATTAGTCAATATTACATGTGAAATACATAGAAAGTCGAATTTCTAAACAAGCATGCAAAAGGGGGTTTAAAATTGAGATGTTGGCCTRAAACCTACCTCGCAACACGATGTCGAGGACCAAGGATGTAGCTTCGGACCCTTAGGAACCCTTGTCGAGCCTCCAGAACCCTTGAAAACCTCCTAGTTATGATGCGAAAGGGTGTTTAAATGTGTTTTTATGTGTTTGAATGTGTTTGTGAGAGAGTATGAGAGAGAGAGAGAGAGAGAGAGAGAGAGTTAGACAAGAGAGAGAGAGAGAGAGAGAGTCATCCAAAAGTTGTTGAAATGAATGAGGGGGCCTCTTATTTATAGGCAAGGGTCGATATCGGCCTAAATCAGGTAAGTCTTGGGCGTAATTACGCCCAAAGCTGGGTGCAATTGTGCCCAACACTTACCAGATTTTTGGCCGATTTACCTTACCTTGATGAAATAAAATCAAGATAAAATCATATAAAATATACGCGTGATTTTATACGATTGCGGCTGATTTTATTGCGATTTTCGGGATATTTGGCTGATTCGCCTTGCCTCGAATAGTGAGATCGTAATGAAATAAAATRGAGATAAAATCATATAAAATATATGCGTGATTTTATATGATTGTAGCAGATTTTATTGCGATGCTCGGGATATTTGGCTTCCTCGGGAAGCTTTTCTCGAGGCAAAATATCCCGGGATGGCCCGCTTTGCTCGGTTTTGCGTTTTTTTTAAGAAATTTGTAAATATTAAACAAATCGAAAAATCATGAAACAAATTGGCAATAATTCCTTGTGAAATTTAGTGTTTTGTGTTAAAATTTCATGAATTTTGGAATTGTTTTCATAATTTAATTAATTATCCCAAAATTAATTAAATTGTTGAAAATTCCAAAAAAATTGCCTTAAATGCTTAGAAAAATTCTAGAAAAATGTTTTAAAATAAGTTAAAATTATTTGAAAATTAAAACTTACTTTTTGAGGTGCTAAATACCTGGATGAGGTGTTCGGTGTAAGGGAATTTTCCTTTTTTAGGGCCTGTCAAGGTCATAGCTCTCTCGATTTGACTTATGTGTTGCGAGGGTGTCTTATATTTGGCCATTTTAGGCTACGAAAAAATGTAGGTATCTACAAGAGGTTCATATCACAAGCGGGTCGTGAGGTCCTACTTAAAACAGTGGCGAAAGCTATATCTACCTATGCTACACAATGTTTTGAAATTCCTATTGGTGTCCTAAGTGAGATTGAGAAAATATGTCATAATTTCTTTTGGGGACAACATAGACAGGAGAAACAAATGGCATGGGTAAGCTAGGAAAAAGGGAAAATTCCATCTTGTACCATCTCCTTTAAATAATACTTCCTCTCTCTTATTCTCTTTTAAATTCTTATTCTCAAGGACTTAGTTCTAATTCTTTATCTTACATCGTCTTCCTTAGCATTCCAATTCCTGGTTTCTTCTTCTCTCTCTCAAGGTTTTTCTGATGACTGGTGGAAGCTCCAATCATTCATCTTCACATAATTGTGCGATGGATGACCTTGGTTTTGTTTGGAGAATTTTTGCAGAGTTGCAGCTTGCCCCTATTGTTCTCCAATCAAGTATATGGAAATTTGAATTTCTGGGTTAGTGAGTTTGATATTTTGCGTGAGGCTGGAGTTGTTGTTCATTGTATTGTTCTTCTTCGTTTACAATCGATCTTTGACTGGTGATGTTCATTATTATAATCGATTGAGTTGAGTTGTATGTACTTTGCTAATTATGGAATAAAGTAGATATTTTTTCTGGAAATTAATTCTGCAATTTTAGTCTAAAATTGTTGTTCTTCGTTGTTGTTCATTCTAAAGTTGCTATTCTTTGTTCTGCACGTGTGTCGTGTTTGTAATTGTTCTTTGACAGACATTTATTAGATCAAAATTCATTTCGAAGTAGAACAGTTGAAATTTATAGGAATAATTTAGTAAATCAAAATTCATTTAGAAGTAGAACAATTGAAATGAACACTTTCAATGGAAAGGAGTAGAAATTTAATTGCACAACCACATTATAACAAGTTGGGAGAAGCACAAAAGCAAGGATTTTTCATGTTTTTCAATTGCATTTCCTACTACAACTAACCTTACATGTACTATACGTTCGCAATTGCATTCTGATTGCAAGATGAAGTTGCAAAACAGGAACCAAAAACAATCAAAGTGAACAAAAAGTGAGTCAGGGAAGTAGATGAGTTTTTAATTCAATTATGAAAATACAATTCTAATCCTCTTAAAACACCATTTAGCTCCCCCCTAACACACAACTAACGGTAGAATTGAGTCAATGTTACAGCTTTTATTAGTCCCTAATTTTAGTGGTATAACTTGGATTTTAAAAATTTTAAAGGTATCAAATGGACTCGGTATGGTGAAAATTCGATGGTACAGGATGGAATTTCCACTAGGAAAAATTGTATGCTTCAAAAACAGAAGGCGGATTGGGCTTCCAAAATCTAAGAGCTTTTAACAAAGCAATGTTAGCAAAGCAAGCGTGGCGTATCCTAACTGTAGATACATACATTTGTCCCTAGCCCGAAACGGCCAACGATAAGTCACCCCTCGCAACACACAAAACATTTTTCTAGAATTTTTCTAATCCTTTTTGGTAACATTCGGAATTTTCAGCAATTTAATTAATTTTGCGATAATTAATTAAATTATTATTACAATTCTTAAATTCACAAAGTTTTAGCACAACACCCTATTTTTCACAAGGAATTTTTAAATATTTTTTCCATAATTTTTCAATTTATGGTTTAATATTTACGAATTTCTTATGCAAAAACGCAAAACCGAGCATAGCGGGCCATCCTGGGATTTTTGCCTCGAGACACGCGTCCCGAGGAAGTCGGAAATCCCGAGCATCGTTGTAAAATCAGCCATAATCGCAATAATATCAACTATGATCGTATAAAATCACGTATATATTTTATACGATCATATTACGATATTATTTCGTTACAATCTCGCTATTAGAGGTAAAATAATCTCGAATATCGCAATAATATCCGACGCAATCGCAATAATATCGAATAATAATCGTATAAAATCATGTACGATTATATTACGATATTATACAATCGCAATCACGCTATTCGAGGCAAGCAAATCTGCCAAAATCCAGGCCAATACTGGGCGCAATTGCGCCCAGTTAACTGGGCGGAATTGCGCCCAAAACTTGCCTGTTTTTGGCCGATTTCGACCCTTGCCTATAAATAGGGAGCCTCCCCTATTCATTTGACGAACTTTTGTACTTGACGAGCCCTCTCTCTTTCTCACTCGTCTGATTCTCTCTCACTCTCTCTTAAAAACACTTTCAAACACTCTCAAACACATTCAAACACATAAAAGCATCTTCAAAGGCTTTTTTTGCAATAGATCTAAGAGGTTTTCAAGGGTTCTAAGGTTCGACAAGGGTTCCAAAAGGCCCGAGGCAGCGTTCTTGGTCTTCGACATCGTGTTGCGAGGTAGGTTTGAGGCCAACATCTCAATTCTAAACCCCCTTTTGCATGCTTGTTTAGAATTCCGACTTTTATGTGATTTGCATGTAATATTGATTAACAAACAATTTGGCAATTCAAATTAAAAGCAACCTTAAGGCATAACTTTAAATTCCTCGTACGAGTGTTTGCATGCTTGTGTCACAACTATAACATGCTTTAACAAGGACCTGCAAATTTCGTGTTTCTCGCCTAATAAGATAACTATGGACAACCGACATTTGGCTCTTGGAATACGAAATTAACAACACTTGCCACAACAAACTAGACACTATTTGCATAGTATTCTGTTAAACAACCCGCCTAGTAATATTGCATGCTTAGGGTTTAAAACAGAAAACTGTTTGTTGTTGTCTTTCGGACAATGAACTCGCAATAACTAAGTAGAGGCCGCGAGATGCGGGGGGTGCTGTGCACTACTTCACCCTTACCCTTGTCCCCTAATCCAGACCTTTGGTGCACTACCAGACATGGAGTCCTTTGCCTTGCTTTATGCAATTATAGGCAAGGCTTAAAACGGGTTCCACAGCTTCCCAAAAGAAGTGCGGTGGCGACTTCCTCTACTCATTTCGAGTATAAACACACAAATCCAGGCATACTCACAATATGAAAAAGCAAGAATTCAATTCTAGTAAACAAACCGAACCGCCCTTAATTTGTACCCCCRGGAGCAGAGGGACCAGACCTAGTCCGGCCCGGTGATGCTCCGACGCCCATACACTAACTAATCCTACATCACTAGTGGTGAAGGTGCTAAAAAAAGTATTTTCCTAGCATGAATTTCCTCAAGGCTAAGGTTCATCCTACATCGTGTTACACATGGAAATTCATCTGTTCGGGTAGAAATTTACTTGAAAAGGGAGCTTTTTGAATGATAGGAGATGGATGTACGGTTGACATATGGGAGGATCCATGGGTGCCATCTCTACCGAACTTCCGGATATTTTCAAAGCCACAAAGTGAGCAGTAGAATCTGGTTCTAGTGTGTGATATAATACAAGACGATAAATGGGATGTAAGTGTGTTGAGCTCGTGCTTGGCAAATTGGATATTGAAAGCTATTGTGTCTATCCAATTACCTGAATTCCCATGTCAAGATAGTTAGTGTTGGGTGCATACAAAAGATGGATCATATTCATCTAGAAGTGCCTACTACATAGCACTGCAAGAAAGACATGTAAACAAAGCTTCCAGCTCGAAATTAAGAAGGAATAAGTTGTGGCAGCACATATAGCAGCAGAAGTTCCCACCAAAATTCGTATCTTTGCTTGGAGGTTAGTTCATGGTGGTCTTCCTACTCATGTTATGCTTTCTAGACGAGGCCTTCTAATTGATTGCATATGTCCTATTTGTGGAGAGGAGGAGGAAACAATTGGGCATGCTTTATTTGAGTGTAGAGAAGCTAAGGTAACCTGGAATTTGTCAGCGATTAGATTGGATGTTGGGGATGTTACTCAAGATGGGGTAGATTAATGGTTGGATTATCTAGCTTGTACATAGAGGAACCAAGAGTGGTGGTCTTTATTTTGGTGTTTAGCGTGGCACATATGGATTAGGCGTAACAAATGGTGTTTCAAGGAAACTTTCATGCCAATTCCAATGGTACTCATGCGGACTCAAGGATTAATAAAGGAATATGAAAAAGCAAAGGAGCTTGGGAGTGTTTTGATTGAAGCTCCTAACACACATGACTCATAATGGCAAGCTCCTAAAGTTGGTATGTACAAAGCCAATTATGATGCGACCATTTTCAAGAATGGGCTGGTTGGTTTGGGGGGTGTGGTGAGGGATGCTAAAGGTGAAGTAATGCTATCTTGCTGTCATGCTTTGCCTACTGAGGTGCCTCTTGATGTGGCTGAGGCTATGGCTTTGCGTATGCTCATTCGTACATCTTGGGAAGCAGGTTTAAGGGATCTAATACTAGAGTCAAATTGCTTGAAACTAATCAACGCTTTGAATAAGCTTCGAGATGATAAGTCTAGCTTTGGTTTAATTGTTAGAGATATTGTGCTTTATGCAAGCAAATGTAATTCTATTTCGCACTCCTTTGTGAGACGAAACGGAAATAGAGTAGCCCATACTCTAGCTAGTGTTAGCCGCAAGTATATGCAATTTAGGGTATGGATTGAAGAAGTTCCTTGCAAGGTTCTTTCTATTGTAAACAATGATTTTAATTAATAGGCGAAATTGTCAACAACTATCAACTTTTTTGTCACTTTGAAAACAACTACCCGGATTGGTTTTTTTTTTGGGAATTTTCCCCATATACCCCTGAGTTTTAGGCTAATAACCCATATACCCCCCGTGTTTTTCAAAACAGCTCATATACCCCTCGCATTAAAAAAAATAGCCCAAATACCCTTAATGAGACCAAAAACCATTAAACCCTTAACACCGTTAGGATTTTTCCTCAATTAACCCCTCCAACCAAGCCTTAATCCCATCAACTTCACCTCCCCACCTTCTTGCAAGGTATTGCCCTCCATTATCCTCATCATGACTATCCAAATCAACCCTGTTGTAGCAAGTAAAACGTGGCCTGGCTACAATATTTCACTAGCTTCTGGGTTGAGAGAGGGGTGGAGGCTTCCCGTCAATGCTACCTCGGGAGAGATGACCTTCCTTGGACAAATGTACGAACCTTAACGCTTGCTTTCCTCTTGGCCAAGTTAAGGCGAGTCCTGGCACTTTCTTTCTCCTGGCAAAGGTGCGTCCTGGCGCTAGACGATGTCCTGGCAGTCCTTGCTCCTGGCAAAGGTGCGTCCTGGCGCTAGACGATGTCCTGGCAGTCCTTGCTCCTAGCACTTCCTAGTAGCCTGGCACCTGCACAAAGGAGAATAATCCCTTTCGGATTATCTCCCCTCCGATGCTTAAGTAAGTACGGATTTAAAGGGAATGTAAATGTGCTATGGGAAGCAATAAAAGTGACCATGAGCTCTCAATTTATGAGTTGGTTGGTGAGAATGTTGTGTGTGTTGAATATCTTTTTTCAGGGTATTTATACGCATTTTACCTTAACCCTTAGAAGCTTAGATGTGTGACACTTGTCACCATCCATACCGTAGTTTATCCATTACTACCGCTTTGGTGTACGGATATCTGATTATCGATCTYTTTCTGATCAAATTGWATTATAATAGGGGCGCTTGCCACTAGGATCGTTTGATCCAATAGTGAGTGGACACGTGGCCATTAGATTTTACTTGGCACATCATTTGCCCCTCAAAGACCCCCTAGCCATTTTGGCTTGGAGGGTGTTTGACCAAGTAGCCTTCGAACTGGACCGCTTTGTAATCTAGCGAGACTTACTTAATCTTACTCGGATGTACCTTGATTTGTTGTCGCGACCCTTCACCGRAGTAAGAATCCAGCTTGTATTATTTGCCTCGATTTATCTTGGTATTGGATGGAGTAAATAAAAGCCTTGCTGTATTGTTTGGCACTTTTCACTCGGCTCATGKAATATCATGSCATGCCATGCCATAATATGCCATGTCATCCACTTGCCATGACATACATAACTCATGCAATATCATGCGAAAATTAAWGTGATKATAYCTTGGACTTTGTATTTTTGTGTGGTGGGCAMCAAACTTGCTTTTGGAATTTAGTGCTCACCTGCTTCCCTTACTTGATATTTTTCCTTTTGGCATACTACAGTCCATCACATGTAGCTAGTCTTCGTAGATACCATGTAGTCTTTGTAGTGGGCCAGCTTTTGCTTGTATAGCAAAATTATCCTGACATCTTTAATTTGTATGTTTGACTTTGCTCATGTGCCAACTATCAAGTAGTGCAATAAGTGGGCCTGCATGTCCCTCTTTATTTTCAGATAACCCAATTTTGGGAAACTATGCAGAAGTTCATCTTCTTCGACCAATTTTACTCTGTTTTCGCCATTTTCGTGCTTCTTTTTTTCTTCTTTTTTTTTCTTTTTTTTTTACATGACAAGTATAACACAAGCCATCACAGGTATTGCTACTTGCTTCAATTGCCCAAATTAAATGCAAATTCCTCTGTTTATTGTACTTCGCACCGTTTCCTTCGTTCTTTATAGTGGTGGAAAGCAGCGAAACAGAGGTGAGAGTTGCGAGCTCAAAACCTTTGAAATTTAGAAACGGTGAGCTCGCTCGTCGCACCTTGTGGTTCGCACTTGCGAGGGAGATCGGAGTGCGATGTCAAACCTTTGAAATTTAGAAAACGGTGAGCTCGCTCGTCGCACCTTGGGGTTCGCACTTGCGAGGGAGGTCGGAGTGCGATGTCAAACTTTGAAATTAGAAAACGGTGAGCTCGTCGTCGCACTTTGGGGTTCGCCTTGCGAGGGAGGTCGGAGATGCGAGGTTAAAAACTTTAAGAAGTTAGAAATCGGTGAGCTCGCCATCGCAATGGTTGTTTCGCTTGCGAAGGGTGGATGTTCATGCGACTGGAGTAAAGAAGATGTCGAGGCTGTTCCTTGGCATTTTTCGGAGTCGAAGACCAAAATCATGTCGCGAGTTTTGTAACATTCTCTTCGTTTGATTTGTACAGGACACCGTAGCCATTCTCTTGGTATTTTTATTTTGATGTTTGCTTGTTTTTACACAAACAAGAATAACGTAGTAAGCTCAAAATGAGGTCTCTTCTCTCTTTGTATTTGTTTGTCATTTGCATCAGTGAGAGGTGCGAGGTAGAGTGGTTGTAAACAGAGCAATGCAATTCAGCTATTTCTCCTTCGCTATTACCCACTTGCATGCTTGACTTCATCACTATTATGTGGCCCTTTGACTTTTACAACCATGCGTGATGCTTCTTTCTAATATTTGATGTATTAATAGTGGGCCTTTACTTGCATATGGTAATGAGTTCATGAACAAAACTTGGGCCAATTAAGCCGGAACATATGGCCACTTTGAGCTTCACCATATTTTCATCACACATATTGTTCATGCGCAATTTAAACTAATCCAAAAGCTTCGACCACTTTGACCTGCGATGCCTTGAAATATAATTTCACATTTTGCTTGTTTTAATTTCTCTTGTTCTTGTATTTCAGACAATTATGCATTCGCAAGAAACAAACCTTCAAAACTTTGAGAAAATGTTACCAAGTATCCTTCATCGCACTTTCGATTAGAATGAACTTATTGGTCTTGTGTGATGAATTTCATCGCAAGTGTGTCGACCTTCTCGCACTTTTCGAAGGCTTAGAAATTTTCGAGGACTTAGCACTTTTCGAGCTTTTCGAGTGCTTAGCACTTTCCATGCTTGGCAATTTTTTGAGGACTTGGTGCGACTCAAAAGTGATCGTTTTACAAAACGTGAGGCTCGCTCATCGCACTTTTTGGGGGCCTGGCACTTTTAGGGAGGCTAGCACTTTTCGAGCTTTTTTGCGTGCTTAGCACTTCCGAGTGCTTAGCTCTTTTGAGGACTTGGTGCGACTCAAAAGTGATCGTTTTTACAAATGGTGAGCTCGCTCGTCGCACTTTCCGGGGGCCTGGACTTTGAGATGTCCTACGTCTTTGTGATGCGATCACACTTCTTTAAGACGAAATCTCAAAGTTTATAGATTTCAAGAATTGATTGACTTGAGGCTAGTAGTGGGGTCAAGTCATCAATCATACTGATTGCCCTTAAACTTTGGGGATTGAGTCGAAGTGTTCGCATATTGTGAGGGTACTTTTCCCTTCGCCTTTTACGGGCCTTTGCCTTCGCAAACAGAGAGCGTTTTGCCCTCGCGGATTTTTATGGGGTGTTTTCCCTTAGCAACATTTTTAGGGTCCCTTGCCCTTCGCAAATCAAGGGACGTTTGCCTTCGCGTTTATCCAGGGTCATTTGCCCTGCGCATTTATCCAGGGTCACTTGCCCTTATCTATATTAGTGCGAGGGTGTTTCGTTCCACTCGCAGTTATCCAGGGACGTTTTCCTTCGCATTTATCCAGGGTCACTTGCCCTTCTCTATAATTAGTGCGAGGGTGTTTCGTTCCACTCGCAACTATCCAGGGTCGCTTTCCCTTCACTATTACCAGGGACGTGTTCCCTTCGCATTTATCCAGGGTCACTTGCCCTTCTCTATAATTAGTGCGAGGGTGTTTCGTTCCACTCGCAGTTATCCAGGGTCGCTTGCCCTTCACTAGTGTCTAGGGACGTTTGCCCTTCACATTATCCAGGGTCACTTGCCCTTCGCATTTCAGGGTCACTTGCCCTTCGCACAATCAGTAGTTAAGGTCCTTAGGATGTGCTAAGGCCAACACTTAACGCGACTGATTAATTCAAATTTTATGGGACGCTTGCCCTTCGCACAATTAGTAGTTAAGGTCCTTAGGATGTGCTAAGGCCAACACTTAATGCGATTGAATTAATTCAATTTTATGGGACGCTAGCCCAGTGCTTGCAAATGTTTTGCATTTTGCAATAGTAAATAAGTATTCTCACTTTGAGAACTAAGTCATAAGTTTAGCACTCGCTTTGAGGTAAACTTTACAACTATGGAAGGGGAGTTGGCCATTTTTTTTTTTTAGTATTTTGAAGTTTCAAAGTATTGAAGACTTTCATTCAATCTTTAGCAACTCCAGGTCATACAAGCTTGAAACATCTTCAGGCTTGTAGACACCTAAAATGTCTCCCAAAAGAGTAACAGTGATGAACATACCGCGTCTCGCGATTGTTTCGACTTAGAAAAGATGCTTTGAACTCACAAAAGTTGAAAATACGTGGGGTCATACTCGGAACTGTTGAGCAAAGGACAAATAAGAGGCAAAACATGTTTCTTTTCATTTATTTAATTATTATTTTCTATTTTTAGGTTTCTTTTCTATTTTTAGGATTTTTTAAAATAAATTATATTGGTGATCTCCATAATTTCCACTTTTCATCCACTCTTCACATTTTTCTGAGCTCACCAGTTATTTTTAGATTATTTTTCTGATTTTTTACATTTTTCTATGATTTTTTTTTACGCAGAAATACAAAAAAAATTAAAAATACACAAAAAATACCCGGAAATACGTAGAACCTTCTAGAACACTCTAGAACTCCTGCTTGGAGAGAAGGTGTGTCTAGGTGCGTCGAATCAAGGGAAATCACGAAAATAAAATCGGAGGAAATCAAAATATTTCGAGTTTTGGAAAAAAATATATCGCAGGAGGCTGGCGTATATCGGCGAGCTGCGTTATATCGCAGCACCTCTGCATATATACACAAAGGTCACCTGCGTATATACGCAGACTGAGTAATACGCAGCCACCTGCGTATATACGCAGGCCACGCTGCGTTTATATGCAGCTCTCCTGCGTATATACGCAGGGTTTTTCCTCTCGTTTTTCCCTCGTGCCTATAAATACGTCCTGCTGCTCATTCAAACACACACGATGTTTAGCGAGGACACACGTCCACTCTCCTCTCTCTCTCTCTCTCTCAAACACTCTAAAACACATTCGTGTCTTGAGTTCAAAGCATCGATTCTGTTTCGATCCACAAGCATAAACAAGGTTTATTCTGAGATACTCGCCATTAAACATACTCCTTTTTCAATCTAATTAATAACTATTCGAGTTTCGATCTAATTAACAAACATGTAGAAACTCATATTTAATCGTTCCAACTTTAAATATGTAGGATTTTCATTAATGTTTCAATGTTTTCATGTGTTTTTGTTTTCGTTCTTTTTATTTCATTTTCATTATTATTATCACTATGTCATACTAACGATTTCTTATCCTTGTATAGCGATTCAAGGCGGAAGATTCAATTTCGCTCGTTTTTATTATAAACTAAACATTTTGTTTTGTTTGTCTTTATATAGCGATTCAAGCGGAAGTTTCGTTTCACTCGTTTTCTATTACGAACTAACCTTTGTTTTGTGCAGATTTAGGGTAGAATTGGTTTGTATATATATTTTGGGAGTTCATATACTTCGAATTATCATTGTTGTATCATTGTGTATATATTTTGGCTAAACAAAAGAACCGGTGAAATTATGATGAATCATTTTAAAATCAGATACCTATGGACAGACCGGTTTTTTAGGGGTCACGTTTAGACTTGATATAATAGTGCCAAAGGTGGTCACAATGTTCCTAGGTGAGGCGATAGTCCTCTGTGCATAGATAGAGATGAGCAGTGCTGTACGTATATTTAGTTTAGGGTTAGTACGCTTCTAAGGTCTAAGAAAATGTAAGTATGTGCATTCATAACTCGCGATGACATGTCTATGAGGATTGAGCAATTGCAGCACCTGAGTAGAGGCCGCTACATGCGGGCGATATGGGTTACAAATTGATCGACATGGTCCCCGAGACGCCACGAACTGGTTTACTGGAGTCAGAACGTGGGGCCCATTAATTTGGCACCAGAACGTTCGGGCGTTCCGTACGAATAACCTTTATAGGCACGGGGCGACTCCCCTTAGCTCGACAAACATGACCACCAACGC
>SNQN01011945.1:4688-17457 GCA_008642245.1 Bassia scoparia | reverse complement strand
AAAGGAAGCAAAACAGAGAGATTTAAATACATCAGCATTCTCTCGTTTATTTCCAAGATATATGATTGTAATTAGTTATTCATAGTCGTAGAAGATGAACTCTAGAAATAGTACTTGTTGTGATGAATAAGAGGATGGAACAGTCGTAACTTTGCTCACAAAAGTGCAAAAGCGTAGTATCATCTCCTCTATCTATTAGTGTTAGCAGTTATCTTATCAGCTACAACCTATTTCCGCCTTCCCCAACGCAAAACCAAAACTCGTTACATCCTACTCGTCCTCACAACAGACTGTGTTACATGAGTCTTTCAAGGATATAAAGCCAAGGGATAAAGGATAATAAGATAGATAGCACATATATTTGAGTTGAACTAGATTAAAAGTTAATACAGTCTATACTCACAAATATGAGGACTCAATATGTTATTTTCAAATTTTGTGCAAATAGGCTTTTGGCCATTGCATTGGATCGAGGTGGAGAACAAAGCATGAGGGTATGCCTTCCATATTATACTTGTTCTTATGGTTTGTCATATACATTGATTTGGTAATAGTTTTCACTGTTAGTCACTATATCCAAGTACCTACAGTGAACTCTTGGTGAAAACACGCATTTACAAGCTACTAGGAAAGGTCCAATAACCTGTAACGCTATGATCCAAAGTGGAAAGTGTGCATATAGCTTCCGAATTTGATATCTCGAATATAAATTTATCAATAGAGCCACAAAGCGGGAAGCTTGATAGTCATGAATTACAGTGAGACGTTTGCTGACTCGCCTATCAAACATGCAGTCGATAGATGTACAGATCCGAAGTTTTGTAGATTCCACTCTTGTGTGTGCTTACGTGACGCCTTAGTCTTTTTTGATTGTCAGGGAATGATGCGCAAGGTGTTACCTGCGGTGGTCTATTTTACATATGGATCTTTACACGAAACTAAGTGCATTTGCGTGTCCGATCAATTCTCCTTTTATTTAGGATAATTCCGGTGCCTGACGATTGTATGTCATTTGCTCACTCCTATTGTTGCATGATTTATCGTATGTCTTTTATATATAAATTTAGCTTCCACGCCGGCATAAAATTTACTCTGCTCGTAGTAATAAACCGCACAAAAATGGGTAGAGATCAAAGCCCATGACCTGAGTTGAGAAGTGTAACGGCCTTTATATCATCAACAATCTATTCTGAAAAGGAAGGGCAGTGTACTGAAGTTGTTCTCTTCGATAGAACTACATAGAGCAATTGATCGCATTTAGATATACGAAACTATTCGCCGATAGACACAATTTGTCAGACTTGGTATAAGCTGTGATAACATCCCAAACTTAACGCATATGCATAGTCATCGAAAGCGGCAAATCCAGTCATTCAATGATTAGGATGAAGACAAGAATTTTCCGATAAAGTAGATAGGGAGATAGCCAATGAGTATTCACTAATTTAATTTGCAAACAATGAGTTCGATCGAGCTCAATGTAAAGAGCAAATACATGCTTAACGCTGATATACTATGTGCATAGCAAGGGTTGACAAAAAGGTTACATGACGTCATATGGCTTGCATTCCCAGAAAGCAAAGTTGATCATGATGGAAGTGCATATGAGGTGTGTGTGCTCGCATACGAAGGTGTAAAATGGGGAGAAAATCATCACCTGGTTTTATTTGGGATTACATGAAAGGAATGTCTAGTATAATATGAAAGTATCCGGCCAAAAGAATGCTAAGGTTCAATATTCTCAGTGCATAGAGTTTTACGTCCTTAGGCCTATTTGTCATATGGGTGCATTGTGTATAAAGTGAGTAGAGACTTGCCCACCTGGTGGCAGCCCGGACAGCGGTGCATGAATTATTTAGTCCCATCGACTATTAAACAAAGGTAAAGGCACCCCTCGTAGTAATACGTACTTATGCAACATCTTCATCTAAAATGTGGCATAGTTCATGTGCGAACAATATGCTTGTGAGTGTGGGGGTGCACTGAAATCAAGCAGACACGAGACCTCTTTCGAGATAGCATGGTGAGGTTGATTGCTAAGTACAGAAAGTTCAGAGTCTCCCCGATCGCCGCAAACAACGGAGCTGTGGAGGCACGACAAATGTAAAGACAATCATCGCAAAATGATGAAATTACTAAGGATTGCACACCATTTTCCATCTTGGATATGAGCTTCATTCGGCTACCACGAATCTATCTCACTTTGTATCTTGGAAAAGCGTTCACAAAATGATATTGGAAGTGTCGTCAACATGAAGCATCTATTCACGCTTCGTGTTAAAAATAGTCGTGGAGAGAATTGTCGTGCGATAATACGAATAATTAGAGAGAAGGTCGCCATTCGCCGGTGTTAGAACAATGCAAATTATAAACAAGAGAAACAGGCATTTCACCAAAGGTTTGCTCGTAAATAAGAAGTGATTGGTGTTAAAATTGAGAGAAATTTTGACCTGTCGTTTCGTCCTAATTGCGTCATAGTAAGAACACTATATACTGGGGCAGTAAATGTGGATTGATGAAGAGCTTAATTGAAACCTATACATGGAGAGCAATAGATTTAAGGAGTACTATTAATACGAAGCTTGTATCCCAATCGTCACCGTATAATCGCATGAGGCACGAGAGAGTTATTCACATTGGATAGCTGGCTAATTCTTTGACGGCCATTATAATACTTCCTATCTCAGTAATATATTGTAAAGCAAAAATACTTAGACCTCGAAGCGCGAAAACTTGGGGTTTTAATAATTGAAGGTAGAATTAAGAATGTTTTAATAATTTATTACGTTATAACGATGTATTGTAATTAATATAAAATATTATTAGCAGTGAGTGGGTGCCAATAATAGAGCTATAGAAAAGTATAAGCAGTTCAATCTTATTCTTCTTTTCATTCACTTGGCATTCTTCTCTGCATTATTGCTTCTGCTTCCCTCTCATTGTGCTCGCATTCTTTGTCGATATAAGTCTGCCTTGCACTTCTTGTGGCTCAGTCTGTAGTTCTTGGTACTTGGGATTTTCTCTTGATTTTCTATCAGAAATGGCTAGTCGAATCGAGGTTTAGTGTGCGCAAGTGCCTTGAGTTGGATTAGCATAGTTTACAGAAGCTGGTTAGGAAAGAATCTTGTAATTGTTAAAAGAGTCGTTTCTTCTTAATTTCGTTCTCTCTCCATGGAGCTAGGTTGATCTGTCCGATGTTCGATGGTGTTGCGTCATAACAACTTCTATAGAACGCGAAAGTTCGGAATAAAGCTCATCAAATCATATTCCAGCTTCGACGCACGCCAAAATTCACAGCTTATTCAGAACGCAAGAATTGAGTGTTTGAGTACGAGTATCAGTCGTGAATGTTCTCTGAGATCAGCTGATTCATTAAAATCGAGGATATGTATTAGATTGGTGAATCATTGACCGTATGGACATAATAGGAATAGCCTCTCATTCATCACGATGTGTTAAATTCTCTTAATATAGCCAAGTACTTAGGAAATATTAGAGGAACACACTATTAAGCTTCTCCCTGCAAAAGTATCGTACTAACAATGTCTGCAATAAGTGAACAATACGATCTTTTGCGATAATGATTTGTTGGTGTTTAATAGTTGATGATACCATGTCTTCTAGGTTAGCGATATACAAAGATAAGCGTTCCGCTAATAAGATGTGTACAAAGTCTACAAGGAAATTAAGGAGTGAACACACATCACACACACTATTGAAATTATCGTTAGAATGTATTATAATTCTCTGCAAATGAGGTGAAGAAATTAGTACGAGGTTAAGGATCTTTCAAGTCATTACCAATGCATGTAACATTGACGTAACTCAAGATAGTTGTTGAGAGTGGGTACGAATATCCTATCTTGACATTAGACCATATACGAGAATAGAGGAGGCCAGCAAAAGTTCCGCTTATTGAGAGAAGAGTTAAAGCAACAAATAGTCAAAAATTAGACTCTCTCTCTAACTGACATCATAATCTACTCATGTGTTCTAAATGTCAATATTCATAGTAACTTGGGCAAAACTAGTGGAGACCTTGGTATGATATTCAAGTCCCTATTTAAAATTGATAAAAGAATATAAAGTCATTGGACTGAGAGGAGTGAATTCAAGGCCAACAATTAAAAAATAGCTTATTACTTCAGAATAAGAGTGTTATAATTATTTCATGTAAGGGCAAAAGGAAAGTAATTAGAGATTCACTACAACTATAGAGCAATTAAGGAAGAATATAAGTTATGCAGAAGAACCTTGAACGCAAAAACCAAGAGCAGATGGCGATGTAATCGCCCGTGAATATGCTAGAGAGTAAGTATCTGATAGAGGAAATAACCTTGCGAGCCATATGATTGGAAGTAAATTTTTAAGTGTTCTTACAAGAAGGGAGAAGATGAGGTACGTATTATCGAGTGATATATGTCAAATCCTATGAATTCTATATTTAGTATAGCACCGCGAAACTGAGTAACCTGAAAGCTTTATTTTGACGTTATAGTAGCCGGAATGGAGAGTAGTCTATACGTGCGTCGTAAGCGTTAAGCTCCATATGAGCGTTAATACGCAGCTTGGCGTACATGAACTGCCAAAATTAAGGAATACAACAACGGTATAGTACTCAGTGAGGTATATACAGGGAGTCGTATATACGACTCAGAGGTATTACGCAGGGGCGCGATATCCCTCAGAAGCGTTATTCATACATATACGGTGTTAGTTGGTATATTCTGGTTTGAATTTCACTTGATTTTCATTCGGGATATTGCTTTGCGTATTTTCAACCAATTGAAGCTGGGGGATTGTTGTATTGCTAATACAGACTTTTGCTGATACAAGACTAAAACGATCGTAGATTGTAGATAGTTTTTTGATTGTTTTATTTTTGTGGAGGAGTCTGATGCTAATAGAAGTATCCATGAGTAGCATGCATAAAAAGTAGCATCATGTAAATAAATCTACATTGGGGACTTTGAATTCATATAACATCAACAACTAAACATCACTCAGATAGCATTCATACAAGTCTGATACTCATTAACATTTGTATTTTGACTTATAATATTAGTAGCATATCATAACAACCGTTAAGTTCACAGAAGTCTATTTTAGTGAAATGCACTCTCTATACCCAATAAATGTGGTTGATGTTCATGGTATTCTGTTACGAGATAACCAATAACTAGTCCAAAGTAATTGGATGACTTGAGAATGTGATGTACGCTTATTATTAACGAGTGCTTAGCCATATGCATTCTGTACCTAACGAGGTAATGAAGCTTCGATATAGTTCACATAATGGCTGTCGTGTAGTGAAAAACTACATGATTCAGTTTAGAGCATTTAAATACATGTTTGAAAGTTGGGTCTACTTTCACACATTAATCAGACAGGACAAGAAGTATAACATAACATCTTTCGGGTTCTACGTTCCCGTGTCAGAAATCCACACTTCATCTTTCTGGGTTCTATCAATTTCTCCCTAGCATTAAACAAAACCGCACAAGAATATTTTGGGTCTAGATTCTCTAGCAGAATCGCAAGCATGCTCTGGCTTTGGTTCCCGCTACGAAAATCTCACAAACACCATTTCGGGTCTGGAATTTCTCCCACAGAAGTCGGCCATTCCGAGGTCTTGAAATTTCTCCGCTATAGGAAATTCGTAATCTCTGGTTTATGGAATTTTCCGCTCAGAAGTTCGCCATTTCGGTTTTGGAATTTTCTCGCAGAAATACCGCATACCAATAATTTTCTCACGCTATACGGCATTATCGTATAAGGATTGTGTATAACGACGTTCCTTCGAAAGCCAGGTAGCCGGTGGTAAGGATATATATCAACTCCAAAACTCAAGTCGTTGTAGGATTCGAGGAAGAAAGGCGCTTCAAGGAACATACATACTTTCCGTAAAGCAAGTAGCGGGAAGGATTCATATCTTTTCCCAAAAGCAGGTACCGTGAAAGCACTGAGACGAGGCGCTCCGAAGTATTCTCATTTTTCTTCCTGAAAACCAGTAGCTGTAGGGATCTCTGAAGGATCAGCATTCCGAAGAGTCCTCTATATTTTTCTCCTGAAAGCAAGTCACCGTAGGGAGAACCCCGAGGATCGGTCCAAGGATAAACCGATGGGACGCGTAGAAGGAAACTACATTTGTTTTGCAGGTACTGGGAAAAGGGTACTCAGGTGAGCAAGTCTGAGTTGCTCCTCTAAATCGAATATCGTGAATTCGTTCTTAGAGACTTATCGTCTCTTCGACTCAGTCAAAAGTGGGGGTTGGTAGACAACGAAAATGTGTCTCCCAAATGAGTTATCTTGATGAAATACGGTCTCGTGTTGTATAATCGATAGAAAAGCAATACTGTTGATTCAAAAAGGTTGGGACTTAAGTAGGTCGTATCTCGAACTATTGAAGTAAGGTAAGAGGCAAGGAAAATATTTCTTCAGTTTTCACAGTTTTCAAAGGCATCAGCTTTTTGATGTTTCATCTATGTTCGGACCTTTTTCTGAATCGCAGTTTTTAAATATTTTTGATTTTTTTTTATGATTTTTCTATGATTTGCATGTTTAAATACGAGAATACGCGAAAGTACATAATAATTAGAAAATTGGAAATAGTGGAACCTTCTGACATTCTGAACTCCTTGTTAGAGAATAGGTTGTGCGTCGAATCAGGAATACGAATAAGCGAGAATAAATATTTTGAGGTTTTTGGAAGATATATACGAAATATTGAGCGTTAAACGCAAATGAGCGAATACGCTCATAGGAGCGTACAAGCTCAAGGCATGAGGTAATAACGCTCAACTCATCATCGAATTGCAAAGTTTATGGAAAGAAAGAAGCTATTACTCCTGCATGAGTCGTATATAAGCTCATCTGACGTATATACGTAGGTTTGTGCTTCGTTGCATGTGCCTAAAATAGCTCCTCTTGCTTGCTGCAGTCCACACACACTTATATGATTCCGACGCACTCTTCTCTTCTCTCTAAAACATCAAAACATTATACATTCGTTTTAGTTCAAAGCATCGATTCTTTGCGAATCACAGTCGTAACCAAGGTTGAATTCTGATATTATCACCAATATCTCTCTCATTTCTTTTAATTTGATGCTAACAGTGATGAGTTTTAATGTAAAACAATGTAAAACTCCTTTTAATGTTATTAATTATTTATGGTTCATATGTTTTGCAATAGGTTTTTCATTGGTTTTTGGTTCAATTTCATATTATTATTTGCAAACTAACTATTCTTTATTTTTGTATAGATGCAAGGCGAAGATATTGCGCTTGCGTTTTATCATGGACTAACATGTTTTTGTTATGGCATTGCAGAAAAGGATTCGTTATTGTGTTTTACAAACTAATTTTTCTTTGCAGATTTAGGAGTAAGATGAGTTGCATATCCTTGACAGTTTTGCACTTAATTTATGCTATAATATTGTGTATTATGCTTTGTATATTATTTTGCTAAACAAAGACCGATTTGTAATCACGTTAAATCAGTATAACTATGGAAACTTGTTGTAGGCACCGTTACATGATAAAACAAAGTGGTCAATTTTAGTTTAGTAGTCCTTGTGCATAATAGTAACACACTTTATTAGATTTTAGGTAGTTCGCTAAGGTTAAAAACGTAATATTTGCATTGCATATGATGGATGATGTGAATTGCATGAACTGAAGAGGCCGTCATGGCAATTGGTCAGATCTGATGTAAGTCCGAACACCACGATGGTTAGTTATGGACGTGGACATTGATTTGGACATAACTGGCCGTCCTGATACCATCTAGCACGGGCGGACTCCCTCATTCGCACATACACACTGACTCAATGCGGGATTCGTGCTCAAGCGCACAGACTGATGTAGTAACAAGCACGCCATACGTATGACGCTGAGGGCGTCACGTCAAGTATGTTCATCGACGGTTATCATTTGGTGGAGAGCACATTAGTGTGTCTACACATGGTAATAGAGGACATTAAAGAGCTACCCCATCAATCAGGATTTATGAAGGTGATATACTTGGACAGAGATATAAAAGGATATTATGGCTGGACCAGTCTACAATCTTTGAGTCATAACTAATTAGGAATCTAAACATTCAGATTGAATTTTGATAGTGGAAACAGCTGTTCTAAATCCTTCGTTTTCAGAATCCTGGAGGCAGGTGGCAAGACAATTCTCATTGATATTGGCCTATGGCTGTTTCTTTGTAGGTTCTGATCAAGTCCTTTGACTGGTCGTCTCCCTGGTACTGGCAATACTTTTGTATTGAGAAGATACTTCTGAGAGGTCTCTATAGTGTTCTTAACTGTGACCACTTCGTGGAATGACAGACATGAATACAATACTTGTTGGGCATTTACCAGCTTTTGACTTTGGAGGTTTGGCATTTGTTTGCATTCTGTGACGCATAATAAATGCTAAGTGTTGAGTGAGTGAGGCTTTCAAAATTGGTGGAATTGTGTTATGATTTCTTTTTTCTTTTCTTCCCTCTCCTTCTGATTCTGGCGTGAGGCGATTGTCATCCTTTGTGCAGTGGTACCATGTGTAGTGTCTTGTTGAACCCTCAGGTGATATGCTGTCGAGATTCGATTTCCTGGCCCAGGGTATCCACTTAGATTTGTAGGTGTCTGAACAACTAGTCGGATATATTGAAAGCAATAATTACACAAAGGTTTGACCTGAATTAGATCTTGATCCTGGAAGGTAGTACACGCAGATTTCATCTTTCCCAATGGATTTCTCCTCTCCTACATAGAAATGATTATCTGAATATTTGCAGGTCACCAAACTGAGTACCAGTGGAATACTTCCTAATCCAGGCTTTGAGCATTCGCGTATGGTTGTGGAATATTTGCACCAGGTTGCGTCGAAATCCGCAAGATACATGTGTCTCATAAGGGCACGTATATAGGGTCTCGTTATCAATTTGATATGGCCTATGATTAATTTCTGATACCGACTCTTAATAACTCCCTCAAGGTGTGAAGATGATACTGTCCAAAGCTGCATGCATCGCGTTGGCAGATGTGGCTCTGCTGTAGGTTGGCTTTGTGAAGATGGTTCTTCCCCAACCTATGATAGGGAGAGATCGATTAACCTCTGACTGACCGTATGCTGTTGCTGCCAGCTGTATTCTAGGGTATCCCGATTCTGCTCGAGATCCGGTCTGGTGTCCTGGTTGTACGGTGTTGTGACATGGCTTGCGTTTACTTCAGTCTTCATTAGCCTCTGAATATTTCCATATGAGCGACCAATGATGTTAGGATGGAAGTGAGGTGGTGAATATATTAACCTCCTTCTGACGGTGGTGTGTCTCCAAACCATTTGAAACTGTGCTTCGGGTGAGCGACTTGGAGTAGGTAGGTTTGACCATAAAGATACCTGTATGTTCTATTCTTGTCAGAAGTGCTTCAAATAACAGAGGTACGATCCAGCAGTTGAGGAACCACTTGGTGCTCACTGGTCTGGACTCGTGGAGTGAAATGATAGGTCTCCTAAGGAGGTGATGATGAAATCACCATCGTAGAACAGTGTATTGTTCCACTGGACTGGGTGTTGATTTAGAGATTGTGGTGCATTGTTCCGGTTTCGGTTCGTCTGCTTGGAGGTTAGGAGTGACTTTTTTGCAGTGGGATGATACATTTGCCCTAGGGTTCGGTCTGTGACATTCTCATCTCTTGTGGATCATTCATGCGTCAATCCTCATATTGCTCGACCTTCTAGAGCAAATGTTGTAAATAATGTACTTGCTTGTGGCAGTGAACGAGCGGTGTGGAGATGGATTGGCTGAATCGATATCTAAAATACAATGAACACTGGCACCTGCAACAGCTTCGATGGAGTATTAGTATAATTACCAGGTGTTCTGTATTTAGAGGAGAAAGTAGGTAGTGTTTGTTCCATGAATTAAGACTGGGTGTCCAAACCTGCTATACTAAACTTGATGTCATATGTAACTATCATACAAGTGGGATAATCTTAAGGGTTAATGGTAACAACTGTGACTGCCTTTGGGCTTAATTTTGCATGTTAATAAGCCTGGGTAACTTATATAGGATTTGATTAATATAGGCCTGAGCGTATATTCAAGTGATTTATTATAAAATCCTAAGAATGAATAAATAAGGAAATAATAAATTTATAATGAAAAAGAGAAATAAAAAATAAAAGAAATAATAACAATAGCGAACGCAGCACAAGAGTAGGCAACGTCAGCAGCTCTTGGAACAGCTGCTGTAACATTAAATAAGAGAAATTGAGTTTTCAGATAGATGTTTTTTGATTGGTAAATGGAATGAGATAAGAGGTCGGGACTGGAAAAAGAAGGTTCATCATGGAAAATAAGAAAAAATTCACGTTATGGAAGGAGCAGGGAGTGAAGAGAAGAAATGAACTTTATCAATGAGTAGTAGAGCACTACGCATCATTACAGATCGGAAGTAATACATGCAGCAATTTAGCATATTAGTAATATGCTTTTGACAAGATATACATGGAATATAAAATCTGATGCTAATTATTTGGTTTCCATATGAATACCAATCTTAACAAATTCATTAGTTTCTTTCAATATTGTAATTATTATTTATTAAAGCGTGTATACGCGGTATTATCATTTTACTTCTCCTTCATAATGAAACCACATTATATTTTTTTAATTTAGGAAAAATGGAACTAATACCACCTTTTGTGGTCTTCAATGTAATTCGACCTGAGCGTTATTTGAATATATATTGTAGTCTATTTCACTCATTCAATTTAACTGAAACCTAATAATCAGCAGCACCCTTTTTTATTCTTTTGTTTTTCTCTTGAACCATTTGTTTTTTCTATATCTAAACATTACAACAATCATTCTACTCACAACCAACCACTACCGCTCAACACACTTAACGCCACCAACCGATTCACTACGCAACTCAAATCTCCTCCCCACTCCAGTGCATCCCCTAGCCTCCTCCTACGACTTGCAACAACCAAAACAACCAAAAACCTCGAAAAAAACAACTTAAACATCAAACTCGAAACTCCCCTCTGTCAGTCCTCCACACCACGATCAACCATTACCTTGACAACAAAATTAAACACTATATTCAATTTCGATTGAATTAATTCATGTACAATTTGGGCAAAATTGTGTGCGAATTGAACACTAAAATATAGTTTGAATTGGCTGCGATGGTCAAAGGGAGGTGGAGGGATTTTGTGGTAGTAGATTGTGGGGTGGGGGTAGAGGTGCGGGTGAGAAGTGTGGGGGCTGGCGAGTGGGGAGTGGGGACTAGGAGGTAGGGGTGGGGTTATTTATTTTTTTCTTTATTAAAACTTAATAACTGTTAACATAGGAATTAATAGCCTTAAGAGGTAAACTTGAGAAATAGTGCATGAGTGGTAAAAGGCTACAAGCTTAGTGATATTCCGTAATAAAGCTTCAGGTGTTATTCATTGAAGACCACAAAGGTGGTGGAATTATTAGTTTCCATTTTTCCTTTTAAGTATAATTATGATCTAACCTTATTCAATATTTATCTCAAAATATAAATTTACTTCGTATATTAAAGCATTATTAACTACTATGATCAATCCAAAAGCTACACACAGGCTTATAAGTTATAAAAAGAAACAAAGAGCATAGCATGTAAAAGTCATCATTCATCAAGCAATAAGGTATCAWAAATTATTTAACAAAAAGCCTCACCTATCATCGCAAAAATGTTTAACCAATAGTAGGAAGTTCAGTTATTTTCCCKACGGCCACCGTTTTACCTGAAAAATCAAAGATTAAATTTCTGATTGCGAATAATGTATCAGTATCAAAAGTTCACCAGCTACACAGCAAAAGCAATTACCTTCAGTTCGAAGAGTAAACCTTCCAAGTTGAGGAAAGAAAAGCGAATTCCCAACTATTAAATGATAAACATGGACGTAGTGTTGTTACAAGTGTAACGTGGAGAATGAGCTAGATAGCTAGAGGGGTGAATAGGCTCTCCTTAGTCACGCCTGAATTGAAACGTCGAGAGATTGAGGGACCAGTACGGCTCTCGACTGGTAAGTATGGACTAGTCGCTTGTCTTGAGCTGGGCTCTGGACAAAGAAGTCTTCGTCCAATGCTTGGCTTTCGACCTGAAGAGCTCTCGGCCAGAGGAGATTTCGACCAGAAGGGTCTCTCATCCTGGAGAGGTTTCGACGGAGGGAGGCTTCGTCCAACACCTGAAACAAAGGAGATAATCTATCGATTATCCCCCCTCCAATGCTTAAGTCAGCCAATGAAAAAGAAGGAGAGAGAGTAAATGAAGTGAGGTAAGAGAATCTCCCTTTTTGGTGAAAAGATTGAAATGATGTGATTGATGTGAGGAGTAAATGATATGTGTTGGGAAAAGTGCAAGGATTGGGGTATTTATAAACTATTCCCAAGACTTACATCTCCCAACCACATTGTGACACGTGGCGCTAGGCCATAGGTTATGAATAGTGGGCTGGCCTTATATTTGCCATATGAGGCCTATGATGATGTTTCRAGGGTTTCCCAATTCTGGGATTATTCCCTTATCAGTAATCAATCAATGACCTAATGATGGTTAGTTACTTYAGGCCCAAGTTCTTTCCTTGGTTGACACTTGGCAGAATTATAAGGGGCACAAGTCATCCCTTTCTARATCACACATGGCACATTCTAAGGCTGCCACGTCACCCTATTGAGGTCCACATGGTATCCAACTTGGATGCCACATCATTTTCCCCTCAAATTGAGTCAAACCATTTAG
>SNQN01011942.1:0-17475 GCA_008642245.1 Bassia scoparia | reverse complement strand
CTAATTTGCCAATATCATATATGCGAAGAATAATATCAAATATAAAATGACACAAAAATCAATATATCAAAAATAAAAACATAAAAATTCTTTAATCCAATTATCAAACTAATTTAAAATTTTCATTATTAATTCAAAAGACTCAAAACAATAATCTAATTAATTATAAATTTGCAATAACATTGAAATATATATATATATAATAATAAATATTAATATATATTTTTTGTATTATGAAAAAGCTAGCTGTCAGACCCGCTGGCCCAACCCAGCAGCATGCAACACATCAGCACGGTCCCAGCAGACAGCCCGCAGCCCAGACACAACCCATCTCTCGGGCCAGCTCACTCTGTTTCGTGAGACAGAGAACAGAGGCACCAGCCCTCTGTCTCACGGTGATCCGCCACCAACCAGTGCGCGAGCACAGTTCAACTCCGACGTAGCCACCATGGAGAAGCGCAACCCTTGCGCCACCACCAGCTCACAGCCGCCACAGTCCGCGGTCATTGCCCCACACAACCCCAGATCGCCTTGTTGTTCGAAAAATTTTTGAAAATTTTTGACCCAACAAAAAACAATTCAAATTGTTCCAAAATTCTGTTACCAAAATCACCTGTATTTTCACATTAAATTTTCTGTAAACAATTTGTAAAATGTGTATTTTCGAACAAATCAATTCAATTGGAGAACAAAACTTGATGCCAATAATCTAATTATTACAGAAACATATGTTTTCGCATTAATTTTCAACGAATTGAAGACAATTATCAACTTAAAATAAAAAAAAATTGGAAAAACTAGGCGTTTGCAATTCGAATTAATCTTTATTGTTAAACCAAAAACCAATTGAAACCATATTTTCCAATTTCAAAACGAAAATTTACAAATCAAAGCCCCTCAAACAATTTGTAAGATTTTGTTGCAAAATTCGTTTTTCTCCTTGCCTTTTGTTCGAACACTTCTAACCATTTAACTTTTTTTTTTGTTAAATAAAGAATTTCTAAAATTCCCATGACAAATAAAATCAATTTTAATATGTCAAAAACTCAAAAAAAATATAATCAACCATTAAAATCAATCTTTAACCTTGTGCAAATCAACCAATATATGAGTCCCCCCTAATGAATAAAAATAATGAAAATCACCAGACAAATTATAATCATATAAATATCAATTAGGCTAAACTGATACCACGCATAAGAATGTTATAATGCGAATTAGGCGGCAAATTTCAAGAAACGATTTCCTAACATGTCTATCTCAGGATCATATTCACAAACAAACATATGAATCCATAATAATAAAGTGATTAGACATATACAACCTTGTAGCGTGAAATTCCACAAGTATTGCGAAAAGATATCCGAGAGCTCCAAAGCTTTGCTCCTTCTACTTAGTCCAACCAGAACAATTGAACAACCAACGTTTGCGTAGAACGGATGAGAGATGAACTCTTACTTTAACTGGTTCCAATTAAAGAATATGGAAGAGTTTAAATCTCTGAATACTTAACAAACTACGTTCTTCTCTCTTTACTGATTATTATATCTTATTAATAATATCGTTAATCTAGGTCAAATAATCTCATTTCTTTGTTAACCAATTGATGTACTGACTCATATCTTTATGGGCCCGAGTAAAATGTCAACCTAATTTCTTTGCTGGACCATATAGATTAATTATATTAGCTTTGTCCAATCAATATGACCCACCGAAATTATATTATTCTCTACGCAAGTAAATTAATCTACTAATAATAACTTAACTTTATTATTCTTCATAAATATCCTTATATTTTATATATATTATATTGTCGGAAAATGTCTGAAGGGACATATTCCTTCACTGTCAAATTAATTCCAACCATTCTGTCATCATCAATAACAACATATGTTAGGTTAACAATTAATCTGACTGACTAATCTCATAGAATAGCTTGCCTCAGAGTTTTCGTTGATCTTCTCCGATTCTCAAGAGTACTCCAATGCACTCATTGCCACTCTCATTGTAGTTACTTCATCAAATTTAGTACGCCAACATGTTCATAATACTTAATACAAGCTAGTATATAATCTATAATTATTGTATATTTAAAACACGTTTCAAATGCCAATCTTAAAAATTTTCTATTCACTATCTAACAATTGTGTCTACTTCATCACCAGATGAAATTAATTTACATCTTGTTTCTGATTAACTATACAGATATAAAATTACTTCCTAAGTTTCTAACAACACTCCCCTAATTGAAGTTAAATTCATACTTTAACAACCTTTCAACAAACTGCCACATCAAACTAACCAAGGAACATACAATAACTTAACAAATCATCATTGCCGATCAAAATTAGCTACTACTCATTAAAATATCCATTTACCCTTTCCCACGAGTTCCAGATTTTACATGATCTTAATGGCTGGATTAATTATTAAAGAACAAAACATGAAAAAATAACAAAATAAAACAATATAATCAGAAAACGAAATAGAAAAAATGACCTAGAAAATTTCGAGATCTAAACGAAATCCAGGAAACGCAACAACAACAAAAAGCACCGCAAGCAACAATTTATGTTTCTATAACCTAGAAATTCAATCTTAAAAAAATGAAAATCAGAAAACAAAATAAAAAAAATTATCAAAGAATCGAAATCAAAAAAAACTCAATTATTATTGAAAATATTATAATCTAGAGCAAAATAAGTAAAACAACAAAAATTAAATCAGAAACAAAATAAATAAGAAAAGAAAAACAAAATTTTAAAAAAAACTTCCTGAGGGCTTGCATATCGACGGCAGCCGAGACGTTGGGAGGAGGACGACAGCCGCGGCAGTGAGGAAGTAAAACGCGTGAGAGAGAGAGATCGAGATGAAGAGGATGAGACGGGAATAGAGGATAAGGGGAATAGAGAGAATGAGACGAAAGGGGAATGAGAGAGAATGGGGACGGGGAAAACAGAGAAGGAGACGAAGAGGAAGAGAGTAGTGTGTAAAGATAGGTACGGAGAGGAAAGAGAAAGAGAGGCCCAATGAGGTCGAAGAAACAGAATAAAGAAAAGGAAAAAAATAGATTTAATTAAAATAAAAGTTTACCGTACCGATTTTATAAACGGTCGAACTTTTTGTGTTTGTTTTTTTATAATTTGTACTGATGAGGGAATTAAAACGCAAGAATTTACCGACCGAAAAATCGGTCATACATCGACCAATTCCAAATCGGCCGGGTAATACCGACCGATTTTCTGAGTCGTAAATTCACCGCCATTCGGTCAGTATGTTCGTCATGTACCGACCGATTTTTTTTCGGTCGATAGTTTCGTCGCCTTACACAAAATTCTGTATTGGATTTGCCTTAACAATGATTTTCCCCTTTCATACTTACTTCAAAAAAGCCTAATAGAGAATAATTTTCTGACTAGAATGCTCTTGATAGACTCAAAGTAGGGGTTTTTATTGCTTGTGCTTTTCTCTCAAAAAAATGATTTCTTTCAAATCCGTGCAGAGATATGGAATAAGAGTATAGAGACTATATATAAAAGCATTGAAGTACCTTAACCACTAGTTTCGCTAAATCTCTCTACCTGTCGAAACAAGGCAAATGAGATAAGAAAGTATCTTTTTTGATTTATCATGAGATAAATCAAACAAGATAAATACTCCTAGGTTTATAAACAAAATATTCTCATCTAATTTCCATCTGCATAAAAATATTTTCAGAATGAATCTTTTACAAAAAGATTTTAGAAAAATCTTTTCAAAACTGCACCATATTCCACTCAAGACACAGCTGGTTTCCCAACGTGGACTCCTAAATGATATTTATGAATTCTTTCCAATCTTGTACTAGAATCATGAACCATAAACTTAAAACACCATAAAGCATTTAAACCAAAGCATATAATCATACTACAGAGCAGTATTACCAGAAATTTCTAGATTAAACAATTGAGAAAAGCAATTCTTCTTTCTAATTGTAAATCTTCAAGACTTAACTCCTTGAATACTCAGATTATGCACAACCTCTGTTCTTCGAATGGATTCGGAAAGGTCTGCCATACTTCAAGTCTTGGAATCAACCTAATACTGCACATGTACAAGTTAAGTGCAATAAAAGGTTTATTGACTGTTTTTCAGTTATAACAGTCAAGGAAACAAACTCCTACTGTTCCGCACCAGATATGGAACTGTGTTATTCAACTGTTCCCTATAGTAAAACAAGTTTAGTTTCAAACATAAGCACAAATAATATTACTTACTAGGAAACATTTCCTGTATCAGCTGTTCCCAAGCCAACTATTTCACAATTAATTCCATTCCCTATCAGTTGTCATCACCAAAAACCTAAGGAACTCAACAAATTCCCCCTATTATGATGACCAAACTAGTGAAGCTTCCTCCAACCAAAGCATGTTAGAAACAGAAAAAAATTCCCAATCACTCAATTTGAATTTTGAGCACAACGAGCAGACTCAATGACTCAATGAACAAGTTAGCTAATCTAAACAATTCCTTTAAACTAATTACTAAACACTTGACTCAATCTAAAACAGCAGACTCAATCTTAAAGATAGCAGAATTCAGGCTAAACTTCGACACATCCCCCTTTTGCCCATCATTAAAAAAGTTTTCTCAAGTAAGAGAAAAGTGCACAAAATTGTAAATAGTGCTCAATCCACAGTGGCAATTCACCACCATTCAAGTGTTATGCCTGCAAAAAGAGATTTATCAAACAGATTCATCACATAGCAAAATCATTGTTCAAACAGCCGTCAACAAAGTTCAACCAAAAGAAACCCTAATCCACATAGAAGGAATGTCGTGGAAGGGTAGCATAGTTACAGACCAACAGAATCATTATTTAAGAAATCAAAATAAATTAAGGGAGGGAAACAGACAAACAGATCACTCCTCTCCATCAATACTCGTCCTCCTCCTCTACTTCATGCTCAGCTTTCTTCTTCATCTTCATCAGCCTTCATCAATCACTCAAACTTTCTCCTCGACCTTCTCATCCCCTCAGCAAGTTCCCTCATCCTTAGTCCTTGTCGCACCTATTTTCCTCAGAAGTACTAGTTCCTCTATCCCAGAACCACCAAATTGCTGCTAGTGCCAAGCTGAAAACTTGAGCTTTTGGGGGAACAGAGAAGTCAAACCTGGACCATTGAGCTTATATCTGAACTGTGACCAACAATAATGTGTTTCATCTAGCTCCTTATCCATCTTACTCCATCTTGTTATGAAAAAAGTTGAGATACCTTGCCAGCTCCATTAGTTACAAGATCGTTCTCCTGTTCTCCATCTTTCCAAAAACCACATCCTGTCCTCTTTCCTCTGCCTTGATTTCTTCTTGAAGGGGGCATAACCTCCACTAGTTCCTCAAATTTGAACCTAAAACACATCAGCTTCAAATATCAAGACCCTTTTTGCTTAAGTATACCTTGGTGAACACTGATAATAGACAGAGATCCACTTAAGCTGACCTTATTATTTTAAGCCAATTGGTGATGATAAATCCATAAAGGTAGGAATGATGGGATAACCATAACCATTCATATTATCAAAAGCATCAAGGAATGAAGATATCTTTATCTTCTTCATCATCAAGGTAAATCGCACCATCTCCATATGCGTATTTTCCCCTTCCTTGAGCCCGTGAAAAACTTTGTTGCCATAGAGAGTGCAAACTAGCAGGACTGTTCCTTTCAAATAACAGACTTGACCCCAAACATAAACATAAAATTCCTCATCATTGACCCCTACCGAACATAGGCCACCAATCACTCGAATCTTATCAAAACCATGGTACTCCCGTAAACAGAACTGACAAAAGAAACCCACAGACATACTCACTTCAAACTGCCAAACATTAAACCAATTGACAATCAGGCCAACTGTTTCAAATTCACATAAAATTCCCTAACACATGACACATCGCAGCACAAAAACAGTCAAATAAGGACTTCCAGCCTTTGTACTCAATCAGACTCTTTAATCAGAAAACGCGGCACATCAAAGTAACTAGCCTCAACTCTAAACCAGATACACTCTTTAGCACTTAATCAGTATAGAACGAGGTAATTGTTGACTCTACAGACTACTATTGTAGACGAGGGGTTGACTGCTGTTGCTTTTCTCTTGTGTTCCCCCTTTCAACTAGTAATTGTTCCTCCTCTTCCTTCTTTATCTCCCTTCTTTACTGCTGATCGAAGTCTCCCGTCTGACGTGAGTCCACCATAGTATCCCCTCCTTTGACCAGTAATCTCTACATCTTCATCCCCAGGCACCATCTTCTACCACTTTTCTGGTGTAAATCTCCTTTGTCTCAGCACTTGTTCCCCCTAGAACCTGTTGGTTCCTTATGTTGGAATACCCACCAATCTCAGTTGGGTGCATGATCGGCACTACTCTTTTAACTAGTAGGTTGTTTTTTATGTCGAGATGATTTTTGTGGTGGATTGTGTCTTATTTTATGGGCATGTTATTTTAGTATGAATCAGTATGGGGATCATTTATATTTGCCTCGTTTTGTTTGACTTAGGAGTTCACTTCATGATCCTCTGTGATGTAGGACATTACTTCCGTCCCCTCCCTTGCCTTTTTCTTGGTTGCACTAGTGTTGGATTTTCCTTCTCATATTCCTTTCAAGACTTGATCGAAATGACTGATGACAGTAACCCGAGAACAGGTTTTAATTTGAATTTTGAAGTTTCTGAGAACAGACACTTTGAAAGAAAAGATATTGAATTAGTGAGGACTTATAGTTGCACAAAAAAGGGTTAGCACAAGATATATATAGAGGATGTTTAATCATGAAGCAAGAGGCAAAGAGAATATAGCCGGTTGAAAGCCAAAAAACGATAATTTTTCAAAATTGAATTTAGCAATGATTACTGCCTTTAAATTAATCCTCAACCAACCGAAATATGGCATGTGTAAGTATCCTTGAATCATCAAGCCAAAATAAACTGAAGTGGATATATTTCTTCCCAAAAGAAAATATCCTAAAGTAATTTTCCAAAAGATAGAAAAATTAAATCAAAACATATCAAGTTGGTCTGCCATCCCTTGCTGGTACCTGTACAGAACCACTCATCTATATTCTGAGAATTAAAGTTCAACAGTCTGTTTTTCTTGCCACCAATGGATTTCAACCTTTTGAGTATCAAACCATTTACACAACACTTGAAAGGATTTCGACTCGTATATACACATACAAGCAAAAGAAGACCAATTTCTACCAATCATGAGGAAAAGATACCAGCCACATACTAAAACTACTAACCTATACACACTATTGAACCTAAAACTTAACAACCTAAAAGCGACTCTTAATCTACAAAAAAAGACTTCACGAACACAGAGTTCGTGAAGATAATCAGCAATTTTTCTCACTTTTTCATAACAACAACTCCACCAAGCTTTTTCTCAAACATTATCTCTTAAAAAATGGTTGTCAAATTTCAAATGTGTTGTTTTGAGTGCTGACTCATCTTAGAAATGTTATAGCACTTGTTTGCTAACAAAAGATGAACTCTGCTTATAAAACAAACCACCAAAATCTTCCAATTGTTCCATATCCACAACAGTGAGAAACAACATAAGCGCTTTGCAGAATGTACTCTGATCAGTTGTGGATAGGCCACTGAATTCTGTTTCTTAAACCCCAAGATATTAGACAAGAACTAAAAAAATGTGCATACCAAATGTGCCTTTTTCTACACAACGAAAAACCAGCATAATCTGCATCTGTTACCCCAACAGATCAATTAGAACTACCCTTTAGTGGTACCACAAAGCACAGATCTGATTCCCACAAATACCTAAGTATCCTGTGCTAAAGCCTTCAATTGATATTCTTTAGATTCTTAAACCTAGCACACAAATCCAACAAGAAACACAATATCAGTTCTACTAGCGTTACATAAAGTAGGGACCCAATCAATCCCTCTATATAGTTGAGCTTCAACATCTGTTCCCCTCAAATCAGCATCCAGTTTTGTAGATGTGGAAAAGTGTATCATAAGCCTTGCGTTCTCCATGCCAAAAATTTTTCAGCAACTCTTGCAAGTACTTTTCTGATGGATCATGATCCCCCATCAGTGTTTGCTAATTTGCAAGCCAAGAAAGAATCAATTCCCTATCATGCTCATTTCAAATTCACTCTGCATAAGATTAGCAAACTCATCACAAGACCCTGATTAAGTAGCACCAAATTAAAATATCATCAACATAAATTTTACTACAATCAAGTCTTTCCCCCTGGTTTTGATAAAACAATTGCTTGTCTATTTACCCTTTTTAATCATTCTTCATTAAGAATTTGACAATCTTTCATAAAACCAAGCCCTTGGTTGCTTGCTTCAATCCATACAAATCTTAACCAACTTCCTCAAAACCAGTGCTGCTCGGACATAGAACCTCTTCTTTCAAGATCCATTAAGAAGTCTTCACAATCCCATTGAAACAACTTCATTTATGTGGATCAGCATAAGCAACAATATTTTAATAGCACTCTAATTCTAGCTACAAGTGCAAAAGTTTCATCATAATCTATCCCTTCTTGTTGATTGTAACCGGCACAACTAGCCTTGCTTATTTCTGGACTATACCTAGGTCATCCAATTATTCTGAAGACCCATTACCAATGATGACCTCTCTTTAGTCTAGTACAAGATGCCAAACTTCATTCCTTTGAACTGATTCAACTCATCTTGCATTCTAGAATCCAATCAGGTCAGTTAACCACTGTAGTCAGTTGGCTCATACAGATAGAACGAATAGGAAAGCAACAAAAGTTTTGTAACACTTCTTCTTATTGAATCCTTTATTAATATTACTTAAAATTTGATTCAGGATGAGAAATATATATTAAAATTTTTGTAGTAATATCCATTTTGGCTTCTTTCTGATTTGTTGGGAAACCACCAGATCATGAATCTCTTCCTCTTCAGAGAGGAACCAGAGGATTTCACATTCGTGCTATTTCCCCTTACCCTTCTACCTCAAGCTCAGGTTTCATGTATCAGTCTGATCTTCAGTTCCCCCTGAACTTCTTACCTCACTATCATTTGGGAACCATAAGGTCCTGGTGCCTATCTGTATTCTCATTTTGCCTCTCCTCCCGGCTCTCTCGTGAATCCACCATCATTTGTATAGACCAGTAGGTGAGCCGTAGATTAACTTGCTCTCATTGGAGAACACACACATGTTCCCAGTGATCCAGTGTTTCCTAGGACCATAGTCCTGGTTCCTTTTCTGTTAATAACCCAAGACCAACTCTCCCCTAGTTACTCGATTTGATTCAACTACTTTAATGTTCCTGTGCTGTCAGTAGTGACTCACATGTCTATGGACTCTCATGTAGTCTCTTTCTTGCTTCAAGATTCTCAGTTAACAAACTCATCTTTTCTTTTAATAAAACAAATGTCCACTTTTAAAGTGCAAGTTGCAAATGAGATTCAAGATCATATTACCATAGACATCAGTAACCACTGCTTCTTGCCCTTTTTTCAATTGATAATCTCACATGTAATCACATATCTTATCATCATATTCATCTATCAAATCTCTATCTTCTGGGTTACCTCCGAGAACAGTAATTGTGTAGCTTGAGTAAAGCACTCTCTTTGTAAGATCTTCTAAAGTTCTAGCCATTATTTCAAAAGCTTTCAACAAGGAAGTCCTACTACAAAAAAGGTTGATTTCCCTCTAGCTGCTGAAAAATCAAGAGACTCACTTGATGTTGATAAGTCTTGGGAGCGTTAGGAGGTCAGATCTTCTTCACCATCAACTGAAATAGTTGGTTAGAAACTAGCCTTTTCAAGTCCACCTTCACTGTCCAATTCAACCTCAACTCGCCACTTTATTTTTTATTCATGCGCAAACTCTTCAAGGTGATCACAACTGGCGAATAGCAACTTCACATTTCAGCACGTTTCTCCTTAAGTTCTCTTCCATTATGTATGTTCACCAATTTATAAGCATCATCTAATAAAGAGCTATAGAAAATGTCTCATCATACTCATGGCATAAATCCTTCCAACTTTCTAAGTTTACCTGTGTCATTGCAGCACCATCCTTCTTGGCCATCAAACATTTTTCGAATGTGCTAGTTCCCCTCTGTTTCATCAGTTGTTTCCCTTTATTGCAAAAGCAGTCATGCAAAACACTAGGGTTGGTGATTCTTCATCCTCATCAGATCCGAGTCAGAATCACCCCACATTGATCTATCATAGAGCTTCTGAAAGCTCGCTTTCTCCAGACTTGGACTGTTTTCCTTCTACTTAGCACAGTCTCTGATTTGATGTCCCTCTCTCCATATTTGAAGCCACCCTAAGAAAGAGTTAGTCTTTTCAAATTCTTTACCTTTGAAGTTCTTCCTCTATCCGGATGTTCTCTCAAAACCTTTTGCAATCATGCCAATTCTCATCTTCACCTCTTCTACTGTTCCCTAACTATGCCCTCTGGTTGGTTCCTTCTCAACTTGAGTCAATCGAGTAAAATCGATGAGTCATGAGGGAACCGTGATCAGTTGTTCCAGAACAAAGTAACAAGTCCTTGCTATAGATAGCAGTGATCTTGTTGTCCAGGCATTGTTAAAGCTGCCAATACTTCCACAAGATCCTCATCAGAAAACTTTGCCAAGCGACAAATCATGATTTTTCATGAATCTACGAAAACAAATCAGTTGATCTTTTCACCCTTTTCAATTGCAAACAATTCATATTTAGACATAAGCAAATCAATGTGGACTTTTACCTCGCTGTTCCCTCATAAGCAAGTTCAAAGTATCCCAAATCTCTTTCACTACTGCACTAGAGATTCGTTACCTGTCTCACCTATGGCTTGTCTGCAATATGGACATTGCTTTGCATTCTTCTCAATCAACTTGTAATCAGCATTTACCAACTCACTGTCTTTTTTGAATCTCCCCACATCGTCTCATGATTGTTTTAACATTTTTGCCTTGCAACCAAACACTCATAGTCAATCCCAATGATCACATTCTTGATTCTGTTCTTCCACCATGCATAGTTACTTCCATTAACTTTGTGTCTTATTATCATTAACCAATGCACCTAATTCTTGAGACTCATACTTGACTTCTCTAATGTACTATTGCAAGAAACTTGGCTCTGATACCAATTAAGGTTTTATGATACTCAAGAGGGGGGGTGAATTGAGTATCTGTTCTCCTATTATTTTTCTTTACTTTTCGATAAGTATAGAACCAGTTGGGCGGTTCCTGTAAGCAGCGGAATGTAAACAAAATTATAAAGGACACAGAAAGTTTAACGAGTTCAACCCAACTATGGGCTACGTCTTCCTACCTTAGTTCTTATTTAATCTACTCCGAAAAAATCAAAGAACACACAGCCCTGGTTTCCCTTACTCCGGAACTAGCACACCCACACTCAACATGAATGCCACTCGACCTTACACTTGTAAGCCAACTATGTGAACTCACAAACACTCATCCTGCTATCAAACCCTCTGTTGATTGCCTTTAACAATGAGTTTTTCCCCTTTCAAAACTTACTTCAAAAAGCTAATAAGAGAATATATTTGCTCGACTAAATGCTCTTAAATACTCAAGTAGGTTTTTATGCTTTTGTGTCTTTCTCTCAAAAAATACTTTTTCTCAATCTGTGGAGAGGAGATTTAGATTCAAGGAGTATAGATGAGTATAAATAAGGCAGTGACCTAACCCTAGTTTCCTTAAATTCTTCTCTATTTGCCAACAAGGCAAAATGAGATTAAGAAAGTATTATCTTGTTTGATTTGGATAATGAAGATTAAAATCAAACAAGCATTAATACTCCTAGCGTTAAGTAACAAAATATATATTTCATCTATATTTCCAGCTGCAAAAAAATATTTTCAGAATAAATCTTTACAAAATATTTTAGAAAAATCTTTTTCAAACCGCAGCCATTTTCCACTCAGGGACACAGCTGTTTCCCACCTGGTTCCCCTAAATGATATGTTATAAATTCTGTTCCCAATATATGTACCAGAATTACATACCATAACTTAAAACACATATCAACATTTTAAACCAAAGCATATAAGTCATACTACAGAGCATATTACATGAATTTCCTAGATTAAACATTGAGAAAGCAATTCTTCTTTCTTATGTAATCTTCAAGACCTTGAATCTTCCCTTTGAAACCTTCAATTATGCACAACCTCTCTTCGAAGACTTCGAAAGGTCTTCATACTTTAAGTCCTGAATCAACCTAATACTCACATGTAACAGGTTAAAGGGCAATAAAAGAGTAGTGACTATTTCAGTTATAACATCAGAGAAATAAACTCCTACTGTTCCGCACCAGTATATGAACTTTGTTTATTCAGCTTCCCGTAGTAAAATAAGTTAGTTCAACATAAGCACATATAATATTTAACTTGTCTTGGGAAACAGGTATCTGTATCAGTGGTTCCCAAACCGAACTATTTCACAATTAAGTGTCCTATTCCCTGTATCAGTTTGTCATCACTCCAAAAACCTAATGAACTCCAACAACACCTGAAGCAAATGGTCGGATTGGTCATGCTATAATTCTTACACCACGTTTTAGGAAATGAGGATCCTCCCACATGAAGGCAATCATCAGTCCCAGAACTCTCTATCTCTATGTTAATATCATTTGCAAGAATCTCAATGTGCCTAAAAAATTGATCGATAATGGTTCCGTAATCAACGTTTGTCCCCTAAGGACCGCACAAAATCTWGGCATCTCTCAAAGTGAAATGCAACCTCATAATCTGTCCWTCCGAGCCTATGACAATAGCAAGAGGGACACTCWAGGGGTAGTATGGCTCAATATCACTACAGGACTAGTTGAAAGAAGAGTTTAATTTGATTCCATGTAATTGACATAAAGCCAACTTTCAACATGTTACTAGGACGACCATGGCTTCAAGTGTTGGGGGTYGTCCCATCAACACTCCACCAAAAGGTAAAGCTCATTTTGGAAGGTGAGCCCATAACCATTTATACATCTCCAATGAGAATAGAAGCAATCGAGCARCCCGTAATTYAGATTGAACACAATGAGAACGATGAAGAGGTGTGRGGTTTCACTRTGGCGGTCCTAGAAGAAGAAAAAGTCCCTTTTGACTTCCACCCACTATACGRGCATCGGGGCGTCACCGGGCAGGACTGGGTTCAGTCCCTCTACTCCGGGGGGTACAATTAGTTGGTGACTCGAGTTTTCCTAGAATGGAATTCTTGCATTTGCATAGTGTGAGTATGCCTGGAATTGTGTGTTTATGCTCGAAATGAGTAGAGGAAGACGCCACTGCACTTCTTTCRRGAAGCTRCGGAAGCCGGTTTAAGCCTTGCCTATAATTTCATAAAGCAAGGCGAAGGACTCCATGTCTAGTAGTGCACCAAAGGTTTCGATTAGGAGATAACCCCCCCCCCCCGTCTAGCGCTCTACATCGTCATTGCGAGTCCATTATCAAAAGACAACAACACATATCACTTCCATTTAACCCTATGCATGCAAATTACTAGTGTGGTTGTTTAACAGAAAATATATACATATAGGACGTAACTTGTGTATTGCGACATGTGTTGTTTAGATCCTATTCAAGTTGCCTAAAAGCCAATTTTGTCAAAGAATTAGTCTTATTAGGCGTTGAGAACATGTAATTTTAGGTCTTGTTTAATACATAATAATAGTGTGATTTGCAAGCATGCAAGCACTCAACAAGAATTAAAGTTGTGTCTAAGATGATTTTAATTCATGTCAAATAAGTTTTAATCAATAATTACATGCTAATTTTCAAGAAAGTCAAATTTCTAATAAGCATACAAAAGGGTTGAGAATGATGCAACCTTCTGCAACACGTGCTTTCGATCGAGAACGATGCTTTGGACCCTTTGAACCCTTAAGAAACCTGATTGAAGAACTCCTAAGAACCTTAAAGAACCTTTAAATAACTTTGAAATTGTGTTTAAGAATTTGTGTAAATGCTTGAAGAATTTTGAGAGAGTTTAGAGAGAGAACGGACAGAGTGAGAGTGCAAATACTAAGTGTATAGAAGCATATGAATGTTTGTAGAAATGAAGGGTCGGCGCCTGGTATTATGCGGCAAGAGCTAAAAAAAGAGAAAGTGGGTGCAATCACGCCAAAAAATCATGTTTTCGCCTTTGCATCTGCTTTGATGTTTCTTTGTGAACTTTGTAATGTGTGAAGCTGAGCGTTTAGACTTTATCACTCTTTTTGCTAAAATTTCCCTTTCGACTTTTCTTGTTGTGGCTTTTTTTCTTTCTGCTTCTCTTTTTTTTTTGTCTAAACCACAACTTATTTTGGGTTCAATTTTGTTTGCAATGCTTCGTTCCGCTTTCTGCAGCTTAGTGGGTAGGAAGATGTGGGTGTGAAAGAAAAATGGCCTTTGGTGTTTGTTTGACATAAGAGAGCTCAAAGTGGTCTGAATGGTTGTGTTTAGATTTTACTTGTGATAGGTGCAGGGAGGGAGAAATATTTTTGTTCTGACGAAGGAAGGCCTCCGAGCATGTCCAATATTAAAATTTTTTGTTTTTCCATTTTTATTTTGATTTTAATTTTTGTGAGGTCATGGCTCATTTCATTATTTCATCATCGAAGTCGAAGCACGTGAAAGGCTAAGAGAAAACAATGCAAAAAGAGAAAAGAAAATTTTATTTTGTGAAGGCTAATGAGATGACAAAAACCTATTCCTAGTTTGACACTAGACTCGATAAAAGGAAAGAAAAAAGAGAAAATTAATGTCTTAGGTGAGGACTCTCTGGACTAAACCTATGCTAGGAAATTGTATTCACTCTGGCTCAAGTCACGTTCTGTTGTGAACTGAGGTGCTGCTGTGACTGTTTGCTTCCATATGCCTTGCGATATTTCCTCCTAGGAGTGATGGAAGGAGCCATACATCAATCATGCATTATATTAATGGCCCTTATTGTTGCATAACTCCCACTGGTTGGGGGAACATGTTTTACCGTGGTGATAGTGCATTACTTTAATGATCCACTTTGGAACCTTTCTCAATCGGAGGATCAACTATAGGACCGACCGGAGTGATTAGGCCTCTAGTGCAAAAATGAAAAATGTTTGTGGTGTAGATTCCAAGCGAGCAAATGACATTTGGAGGGTGTGCATGAGGCACAGTTGCTTCAAGGTACTCACATCAGAAGATACTAATCCTCCTTTAGAAATCATCCTCAATCTCAATGCCAATTTGATAGACTTTGTCGAATGATTCCAAACCTAAATGTCGAAGTTGTGGTGCGATACTTAGACTGGAGGTTGTTGATGAATATTTTCACCATCTCTTTTTCTTCGAGATGACTGATCATTTCGGCTGCTGTTTTCCTCTCCATTGTGAAGGTTAGGCCATGAAGCCTTCTTGTCTCCTGTTTTGAGGATTTTCAGTTCCCTTAGTGAGGTAGAAATTTGAATGTTGCTTTGGAATGCTCATGAATGCTTGAGTTATGTCATCCCATTGCGCCACATCCTTATTGGGGAGAGAGAAAAACCACTTTTGGCACACTGGCTCGAGCATAGGGAACACCTTAGGAATACAGCAACATGGATTCCCTCTTTATGACATGGTGCCCTAAATCCTTTGAGATGGATCTTGGATCATCGGTCGGTTTAAACTTTGGCAGTCCATTGCAGAAAACTTCGGTGATTTTTGCAAAGATATCATCGAGTCAAGTGTTTCAAAGTAGGAATTTGGTGCCTTCAAGACCATCTTTTTAAGGTCTTTGGGGTAACTTGATAATTTGGCTTGCTCAAATTGCAGCAAGCTTGGCTTGCAAGGACTCAATGGTTGCTCACATTTCAGCAATTGTGTGTTGTTGTCTTCACCCATTTTTGGTGTAAGGGACTGGAGGACTTAGACTTGGATCACAAGAAGAAAAAACGATTCGGTCGACCGTCATCACCGACCGATTTTCGATCGGTAACAGGGTTTACCGATCGAGTTTCGGTTGGTGATGACAGTCGGCTTGACGCATCGTCGGTAAATAAATTCACCGATCGAATTTCAATCAGTGAGCTATCTCCAACCGATTATCGACCGGTTTTTGACACGAAAAAGAATGGAGGAATACTACTTTTACGACCGATATTCGGTGGGTAATACCGACCGATTTTTGGTCGGTAATACTGACCGATCTATTTTGGTCGTAATACCGACCGATTCTATTTTGGTCGTATTACCGATTAATTCATTTTGATCGTATACCGACCGAAAATCGTTCGATAAAATGGCTTTCCCTCCAAAATGAGTTGGAGGAATACTAAATTTACCGACTGAATTCCCTCAAAAAAATACTCTACTTACCACCGAATCCGGTAATCTGTCATCGACAAATAAAAAAAGAGAGAAAAGAATCAACATATGCAACTATGCAAGCGTTCCTTTTCCCCCTTCAACAATATGTATTTATCACAACAAACATCAACATTATCATTAAGTATTTATCAACATTATGTAAATCAACGAAATCAAACATACTTTTACAAGATCAACCAGAATAAATTACAAGTATTTATCAACAATATGAGATTTAAGTGCCATAAGAATGGCTTGTTGCTTAGCATTCTCTACTTGAGCCTTTAYCCAGTGCCTTTCACTTGTCCCATATCTGCCAAATATRGAGAGTTCAAGCACTTGTAAAAGAAATTAATCACAGTGAAATGTAAGTTCAAAAACTTATTGACTTTCACACGAAGACGTGTGMAATAAACTCAACRAACAAAGGAGTAAGTGAAGACAAAATTTGTCCCAAATTTGCAGCTTCTGAAATAAATTGAACAACTTGCATGATACATTCATTAGATTGGTATGTACTCACTGGCTCATAAGTAATAGTGCATTACCAAATTAAGGAGTCGGAATATAACCTCGAGAGCAGCAGATAGTATTTGTGATTTTCATCTCTCTTTTCAATCAACAGCACAGCAAACCTAGCGTTGCAATATTATTGTTCGATCCCTTGAATCACGTTGTCACATACGAGCCTGTAAAATCAAAGAGGTTCAACATGAGTTCTTAAATATCCTGAGCACAATACAGTAAACACAAAAATACCAAACAATCTGAACTTATCAGGTACAGAGATTTCAGGTATCCTGTACTAAAATGCAACTAAATGACACAAGTCACTAGGCAAATCGGCAATATMTGCTGCAACAGTGTGATGTAGTAAAGTACAAGCAATTTTCAAGATCAATAATAACAAGGTTACAAGGTGGACAATGCATGTACCTGGCCGAACCTGTAAACCCATTGTTAAAACAAGTCGGATCAAACCCGAYCCGTTGCGAATTAGATCAAAAGTACATTTTATAAAAAAAAGTGTGTAGTTGTATTATGCAAAACACTTGATCTCACACAAACAAATAATAATATTTATTTGAATCAAATAAATGTTTAGTTTAATGAAGAATTTTATTTAGTTTACTCACATTATGCATT